>PVHP010021770.1:0-29244 GCA_004024765.1 Zapus hudsonius | reverse complement strand
GAATAAGATAGGGTGTCCACTGTCCCCACTTTTATTTAATATAGTACTGAAAGTCTTAACTACAGCAATAAGACAAGAGATGCAGGTAACAGGGATACAAATCAGAAAGGAAGAGGTCAAATTATCATTATTAGAAGATGAAACATTTCTATACATCAGGGACCCTAAAGACTTTACCAGCAAACTGGTAGAACTGATAAAACACTTTTAACAATGTAGCAGGATACAAAATTAACACACAGAAATCAGTAGCCTTCCTACATACCAACAACAAACATGCCGATGATGAAGTCAGGGAAACATTCCCATTCACAATTGCCTCAAAATAAATAAATAAATATCCACCAAAATTCCAACGGCATTCTTCATCAAAAAAGAAAAAAAATTGTAAATTCATTCTGTAATCTTTTTAACCATTATAAATGCTTTGTTGACTTCCTCATTGTCTACTTTAAACTGCCTCTTTTCTGGCCCAACTGCTCACTTTTCATCTTTCTGTTCTCTCCCTCCTTCCCTCCCTCTGTCTCTCACTGCAGATTTGAATAAGAACCATGCACTGAATGCTATCTAGTCTTGAAATTTTCTCTCCCAAACAAATCAGTCTATTACTTCTGAATTCACCCTCACTCAACTTCTCAGAACACACGAAGAATGCGGACAGACTCTGACAAAAATTATGTCATGAACGGCCTCTAGCCCAGTTACCAACAGAGTTTTTGTTCCCTTCTGAAACCTTATGACCTGGACACCCACAGTCTTTCATTTTTCTAGGCATGCTGGTCTTTCACTCCCCACCCCAGAGAGTGGCCCACTAAGCTCTGCTTTACAGCATTCTAGGGCTTCTCCAGATCACTACTGACTCTTTCGTCCTCCTACAAAGCAGCTTCAAAGACTTACAAACCACATGTCTAGGTTTATCCCTGCAATGCCCCCAAAAGAAGGCCCTGCTCTTATATCATTTAATAACTGCTTAGTATTATTAATTATTTTTCTACCTTATAATTTTTTTCTTTCTTTTTTCTTTTTTAAATTAATATCTTTATTATGAATAAGTATATGAGAAAATCTTGTGAAGGTATCCTTGTTTCCCTCCTCTCTGTCCCTTACCCACTGGGAATATGTAATTAAGTACACAGTGTATGTTTATAAAGTGAGTTCTTTAAGAATGTAAAAGACAGCAGCAGACTCTTCTCCAAAATTCTCCTAAGGTTCCACCATTCTAAAGTAAACCAAAATGTGTTCTTTTAAATAAAATATGTATCTAAGAAATGAATACAGAGATAAAGTAAAAAGTCACCTCAGGAAAAATGTTTTTCTTTCAGGAAGTAATTTGTTTTTAAATAATTTCAGCACAATAAAAGGCATGAAACAAGAAAAATATGAAACCTTATCATATAATTTCAAGTTTGATTGTGTTACCACATAAACTAAATGACAATCAAGTAGAAAGAAATATAATCCATAAAGGAAGTGAGAAAGGTTAAAGAAGTCAACAGTAATTAAATGGTGACTGAAGCGGAATAGAAAGTGATCTTTACTAGCTGAAGGCCATTCCTGTCTTTCAGAATGTTATGCCTCACTGAAGAGAAGGAAAGAAAAGGTTTCTGATATAAAAATGTCATTTTTGAGCCAAGGTTGCTATTTCCAAACAGCAGTTGATTCTCAGTACACACATTCTAATAATCCACACCTGCTGGCAGGTATTAAATTAGATAAGATCCTTTAATAAGGCTCTGTGGGGCCATAAATTGCAGAGTTTCACTGGCTACTCTCTGTTTATTCTTGTGGAAGCTGGAAGCCAACTGACCCAATCCCCTTGCAAACAGAGGTGAAAGTGTCCCTCCAGATTTTGGTTGGTAAATCTCTGATGGGTGGTCTTCTGTCCTCAGGGATATATCTCTTTGGTATCTGGCTCAGCTGTGAGCAGGAGGCTGGAAAAACTTATGCTCACATCAGAATTCTGTCAAGGTGTTACTTCTATCTATTAGTACCTTCTTATTTAACACATGCGATATGAAACAATATCTTAAATTATTAATGCTAATATTTTGGACAATCAGACATTACTATTAATGATGATGGTAGTGATTAATTCCAACACTGTTCAAAAGCCCTACATCCAAGGTCTCATCTGAGACTTAAGACAATCTCTTAAATGTAAGCCTATAAAATTAAAACAAAAGTTGAATGCAAATAACACAGAACAAACATTCGTACTACAAAAGAAGGGATATCGAGAGAAGATTGAACCATTGCAAAATCTAAAACAAGTAGGTCAAATAATCATGTCCTGCAATTCCTTGTCCAGCAATTGTGACAAAAGTCTCAGGGTTTCCCTCCTGCCCCTCCAGCTGGAATACTCACAAACCTGGGGAAAACTCCTTCCTGAGAGAGCAGCTCTCCGTGATAGCCATCACATAGTCCCAGCATCCCAAAAGTCCTGTTGTCTCCACTGAAAATTAAGAGTTCATCCTCATGGCTTCATCATACTTCCACAATACTACGGAGGTTAGCAAATTTGTTAATCCAAGGGAAATAAAGCTGACTTTGAAGATCAGGAAAACTCCTTCAGCACTCTTCCTACTGTCCTAGTGCAAAACAGCTGGCCCAAGCTCAATGATGGTGATCTTTCAAACAGCTGAAGCTGAACCAAGCTGCTCTCTGCTGCCTGGAACTTTCATTTCTTTCTGTGCTGTATCCTCCTATTCTATGTTCTGCCACAACAATGAGTCCTTTGTTCTTATTACAATCAGGTCCTTCAACGCTGACCAGAATGGTCCATCAAACTCTGCTTACAGCACCGATAGACATTTCTTATCCAAATTTTTAAATCCTTCTATATTCCTCCCACAAATTAGTTCCAAACGATCAAAAGCTACACAGTCTGGTTGCTAGCAGTCACAGTCTCACTTTTGGTACCAATTTTCTGTTGTGATGATCATTGCTGAGACAAAACACTCAACCAAAAGCAGTTAATGGGAGGAAAGGGTTTACTTTGTCATATAGTCTCAAGAAGAAGCTTCATGATGGCAAGGAAATGATGGTAGAGCAGAAGCTGGATACCACTCCTTGCTAGCAAGGGGGAAAAACCAGCAAGAGAGTGAGCTGAGTTCTGGAAAGAGAGAGCTGGTGATAACTCCCCTAAGCCTGCCCCCAGATGCACACTTCCTCCAGCAAGGCTCCACCTCCCAAAATGCCATGTTCTGGAGACCAAGCATTCAAAACACATGAATTTATGGGGGGACATCAGATTCAAACCACTACACTATCAATTGATGGGAAATATATATGCTCCATCCTAAACTGTCACTCGTTTATTAAGCACACATCTTTTTAGGCTTTCATTTGCTTTTTAAAATTTTTAGTGAGTGCTCAAATTATGGGTTTCATTTTGAAATTCTTATGTATACATATTATATATTGGTCACAGTAACTCTCCCATTTTCCCTCTCTCCTCTTACTGGTTCTCCCCTCTTTCAAATAGCCCCTCTTTTGCTTTCATGTATGTTTGTATGTGTGTGTACAGATTCTACGTATGAGAGAAAATAAAATATGTGATATTACCTTTCTCTTCAAAGAGAACAAAGTTTTGGAATGAAGAAGACAATGTAAGATTCCTTTTACCCTCTCTTGTTCCCCATTCTTATCCCTTGTTTAGACCTTACCTCACTTTTTCCTTCATAGCCTGCCTTTCCTTTCATGTCATCTATCTATATGAATATATATGACATAGACAGTATATATGCATATATACATCACATCTAGACCACACACACACACACACACATATATATATATATATGTGTGTGTGTGTGTGTGTGTGTGTGTTATACTATACATCCACATATGAAAGAAAACATGCATTGTTTGTCTTTCTTAGTCTGGCTTATTTCACTTGACATGAGGATATCCAGTTCCATCCATTCATTATTCTTTATGGCAGAATAAATCTCCACTATGCATGTATACCACATTTTCTTTACCCATTTATCTGACAAAAGGCATCTGTCTGGTTCCATATCTTGGCTATTATACACAGAGAAGTAATCTGAGTTCTAGGCCCAAGAATTATGCCAGGTGTTGAAATTGAGGAAAGTAAGAAAAAATGAATGTATGGATAAATAATATAGCTATAAGGAGTTCTTATACTTTAATATGCTTACCAAATCAGATTACTATTGCACTTATGACAATTCCTTCGATTGTTTTTTAGCACTTAAATACAAATGGTGGTCTGTGGCAGGTGTTTTCAACCTGAATATTTAATACATCTCCCTTTTGATTCTGAAGGTAATTTTCAAATCAAATCACCTAGAAGTCAGATTCCTCTTTATAGATTGTCATGGAATACTATTGAAGAGACTTCCCATTTATCAATCAGCTTCCTCTTCTTCCAAGATGCCAAGGTAGACCCCATCTCTGAACTTCTATGAAGTTCAATGGGGCCTAAAAACAAACTTACCCAATGGAAAGTCAATGAAAATAATGGATATCACTTCTTAAGTAAGAAATACTGCATTGTACCAGATGATGTATAGTAGAGTAGACATCTCTCAGGGAACTTACCCCATGCATTTTCCTTTTTTGTCATCATAATGCAAGTGAGTTAACCACTTGCTAAATAAATCAGAGGCATACATCAAAAGAACCCTTGGTCCTGATTAGCTACATGAAAGGCCACCCTCCCAGGAACCCAACATTTAAAAATTGTGTGAACATGAAATAAAGTTCAGACTTTAAATTTTGGATCTATTAATTACATCAGATATGACTACTCCAATATAAGTACTAACATATGAATTGAACAAATAATCTATTTGTTGCTATCACATAATTAAATCCCTATGCCCTAGGAATATTTCTACTATCAGATAATAAAATTGCATTATACCATACAAGTTTCTCATTCAATAATCATCAACAATTGTTTTAAGTCACATTTCAGAGTTTTCCTCTTATTGTTGACTTGTTTAGATTTTTGTTTCTGTTCTCCACTAGGATATACTTCAAAACTAATAAGTTGATAAAGTATTGTTTTTAATATGGAAGAAAAACATAAGTTTGTAAACTTGAATGTGATGGATTATGAAAGAAAAATTCTGTGGCCTGGGAAAAGACTTCCTACGGGCATTTTTGTTTTGTCTATCTCCAGTTAATTATGGGAGAAAATGACTTAGAGAATTATAGTGGGGCCTGGCCTCAAGGAGATTCCTTACTCCAAATTCTGAGCATCTCGATAGTAATGACATCCTTATGTTTTAATGCTAAGTGAGGTCACTGAGTATAGAGATGTCCCCAATGAGGTATATAGTCAGGTCAGCAGAAAAGACATAGAGGTTCAGTGCTAAAGAATGGTGTAGCTCCACATATGGGAACTTATTAGATCGATCATTAATTGTGTTTGTTATGTTTACAAAAAGCACAAAAGAAAGCTCAGACCATTTGCACCAAATCATAGTCGATAACAATTACACATTTGTCTACTGATTTTACAGTTTCTTTTCTTATTTGTGCCATGACAAAATTAAGTTTATTTAATTTTGTATTATTCAGTAATTAAAATCAGGGAAAGCATTTTTAGAAATTTTTTGGAAATGCAACTTAGCTAGAGAGTTGGCTCAGCAATTAAAGGCATTTGCTTGCAAAGCCTGATGGCTGGTGTTTGATTCCTCAATACCCATGTAAAGCCAGATGCACAAAGTGGTACATGCATCTGGCATTTGTTTGCAGTGGCAGAAGGCCCTAATGCACCCATATACACTCTCTCTTACACTCTTTCTCTTTCTCAAATAAATAAATAAATAAACGCATTTTAAAATCAAAATAGACTTAAACTGTCTTTAGTATGCAACATTTTGTGTTGACTTCTAAAATTGTTGAATCTTCATTTGTTCCTCAGTGTTTATTTGTAATGTTCTATTGTCCCTAAAGTAAGAATGACCATGTCTCTGGGTAATTGAAATTCTGTTTTCTTTCTTTCTTTTTTTTTCTTTTGAAAAACCACTAGAAGTACCATTGAGAGACAAAGGTGTTTGTTGGTATCACTTCTTTCGCATTATCTGACAGTCAGTGTTCTAGAGTGACATTGAATTCATGAAGTAAATGAGTCTCATACAAAAAGATTTAGAAGCAGTGAGTGGAGATTAATGTGTAAGGGATGTAAATGTCATATTCTGGGATTGTAGTATAGCACCAAACACATTGCTGAAATAAGGAGCAAATACATGATAAAGACCATTTCTTTTTATATGTCATTGAGTAAATATGTTCTAATATCCTCATGACCCAGGACTTGCCATAGGCGAGAAGAGCATTTATGTGTAGTTGGGGCAGGACATAATTTCCAAGTGCAAGATTACTCAAGGTAGAGAGTATAGTCTTGTAAATGCTCTTAGCAATCAAAGCTTATGTTTTTGTCGTCCAACTGCCTGAATTCCCCTCTGCTCTGCTGGTGAACAGTGAAGGTATGGACCTCATGCAGGCAGGTTTGTAATGCACAGGGAATTCTTCACATTATTACAGAAACTCAATGGGTCCCCTGTCCCTCAAACTCCTCTGGAAATGCACTTCTCTGGTATATCTCCTTGGAGAGGAACTGAAGAAACACTTTCTCTTGAAAGCACCCTTTATATTCACAGTGGAATACTCTTGAATTTTGCAGGTCGTCAAACACACACACACAAAAAGTTATTTTTTTTAATAGTTGAGGAAATAAGCCTAAAGAAAATGTGTACCTAATCCTATTAACTGACTTAATATAGAATTATTAAAAGCCTTGATATACAGGATTTAACACAATCTTTCTAGCAGGGTGTGATGTAATCTGTTTTTGTTCCTCAGATAGCAGATGGCTTACCTTTAAGTAATTTCCAATATGTTAAGAGATCAAAAGCCATCCTCTCGCCACCGAGGCAGTAATCGCTCCTCTCTGCTGGGGGTTGCTTGGTACTGTGGTAGGGATATGCAAAGGCTCCTGGCATTTCCGAAGATAGAAGGGCGACATTTCTTCAGACTTTGAAGTTAATAATCCTTCAGAAGTTGAAAAACTGAGGGATTTTTCGAAACCTGTTTAATGTTCTATATGCCATGTGCTAAGTAAATATCTGTAGGATATCAGAAAGGGCTGGTGTGAAGCCTGGAGGAACACTGCAATCTCCAGTGCTGTGGACTAGAGCAATCTCTCCTGGCTGAGGGTGTGAGTAGACTGAGCTTCCACCTAAGAATGTTCTTTGAAGGATGTGGTTGCTGTGTTGAATATCTTGAGAAGGATGATGCTAGAAATCGATGTGAAATTCATTGAATAAGCTGTCACTGCTGAGCCCATGATGCAGCTTTATTGACAACTCTATCCCTGCAGTCAAGACATGACACTTACTAAGCTGGGAAGCTCTCAACAGCTTCCTCCAGCATTTGCCTACGTTTTTAAAATGATCTATCCATGAAGAGATAGGGTAAATTTGCAGTTGGGATTCTATTTGATCTTCACTACTAGAACGGAAAAAAAATGTTTTGCATCTCATTAGTCTGATGCACTCCTAATGTATCCAGAGCCTGTAGTCATTTTTCTTCAAAATAAAATCCAATTCAGACTTTCCTGATGTGCAAAGTGATAGAACCCTGCTGAATTTTGGCTTCAGACAAACCAAGCATTTCAGGAATTGTTACCAGTTTTGTTTAAGACTTTTGCTTTTGATTTGGAGTGGTTTCATTTTATTCCTTAGACCAGTTGTTTTCAGGCTATTTAAAAAAAGAGAAGTCTAGGTAAGAAAATATATTCTTAAGTATAAAGGGGGCCTAAGGCTGGATCTTCACTTAGAGATAAAAAATGCATTTTTCACCTAAATGGCAGGTTCTTTTACGATCTCTCCATCCTCCTTCTCCTAATTTCAAACTATTTATTTGATAGCTGTGAGGTCTCCAGGTGGATAAATGAGCAGCTAATAGTAGTCAAGAGCTATAAGGGGAAAGTACAAAACAGAATTTCAGAGATCTATGCAAGAAGCCTATAAGCACCAGGTTTCATTAGGGAAGGGGATATGGATAAGAAGCCCAGCAAAGAGATGGGAGGGTGAGATGGGACCTGAACACAATATTTACCTGGACACATTCTACCTTACATAGAAGACTATGTGAAAGAAGTTTTCCAATGTCCAAAATGACTTATACAACTCTCTGAAACTGTAAGTAATGCCTACTTTCTACTTTAACTCAGTCAACAAGGAATGCTATCTTTCCTCAAGGTTCTCAACTGTTCTACTATGGATTTTGTTTATGTATTTCTATTGTTTTAAGTACTTTAAACAATCGGTCCAACAATAAGCTAAAACTTCTCCAGATCATATCAAAATGAAGAGGTAGAAGAGGTAGAGGGATGATTTGTAGAACTTTTAAGTAAACTTCCCTCCTTGTATAAGTTCATTTCCTATTTCCAAAATGGTCTCAACACAACTGCTCTATACTCTTTGGAACCTGGTCACAAAACCATTGTGATATCTCTCCAGCATGAAAAGACTCACAAATTCTTAGCCCTATTTGAGGCATATTTCTTTCTTTCTCCTGGACCTCCTGTAGGCTCACTATACTTCAAGATACAGAGAGTGCAGCATGTAGGAACTCAAGTAAAAATCCAACTGACTGGTGCCACTATTTTGTTTTTTTTTTTTTTTTTTTTTTTTTTTTTTTTTTTTTTTTTTTTTTTTTTTTTTTTTTTTTTTTTTTGGTTTTTCGAGGTAGGGTCTTGCTTTAATCCAGGCTGACCTGGAATTCACTATGTAGTCCCAGGGTGGCCTTGAACTCACAGGGATCCTCCTACCTCTGCCTCCTGAGTGCTGGGATGAAAGGTGTGCCCCACCACGCCCAGTTATTTTGTCATTTCTTTAAGTCACATGTGTGCAGAGGGCCTAGCTTTGAATTCAGTGCCAAAATCTAATTATAAATACTCAAAGAACAAATTTTGAAAATTCATCAATTTTATTTAAATATTAGTATATCTGGCCATCTTCAGAGACTGAAAAGCAGCTCTTGTCATAGTATGTGAGTAGGGAGCACAAGATCAGCCATGAAAAGCAGAAAATCAAAGGTAAAAATGAAAAAAGAGCTATTGGTTAACTGCTAAACATTGAATTACATGTGGTTAAGAATCAGAGTGGGCAAGGAACATGAGGTAAGCAGTGGAAGAAGGGAATGGTTGAGAAGAAAGTACAATGAAACACGTGTATAATGCCATAATAAACCCATTACTTTGTATGGTAACCTAAGACACATCAACACCAGAATAGATGGAAAGACCTAATTGCCAAGGGCCCCAGTCACAGGACTTTTAAAAATCAAGCTGAAATTAGATAGAAGCCATCTCCCTGCCTGATAGCTACCATAATGCTGAAAGGTGCTATGCCAGCTGCTGGCAAAAAAAAAAAATCATCTATAGTCTAAAGAAGCAGTGGATCCTTCAAGCTACAAAATTAACCAGCCAGGAATGATACACCCAGGAATGCAATAGTGGCACATAAGTTATGGGGGTAAGTCACTACTCTCTGATTGGATATGAGGTCCACTTAGTGGGAGAAAATTTATACCTGGTACTCAGAACCAAGTCAGAATGTTGTTTTTGCCTTGGGGGCGCCGTTGGCCGCTGCAGAGGGAAAACAGAGAAGTGGTGGGAGCTGAGCGAGCTGTCCGCTGTCCACTGTCTCAGGGCTGGGGTCCACAGAGCTGGGGGGATAGTGCAGAGGGTTCCAGAGGGACACAGAGGCGAGCAGATGTGTATAGTATATCCACGTGGTTCTTTATTCAATTGGGGGAATTTACATTTATAGGAAAAAGGGGGTCAGGGGGATGGGGAATGGGGAAGAGAAAAAGAGATTGGTTGATGGGGGTGGTGAGTGGACGGCCTGCACTGGGATAGGTGGGTATGGACGACCTGAGAATACCTCATTTGGGGGCCTGAGTGGCGGGAAATACGTGATGCTAGCCACGGTCAGGTTGGTGGGGATGGGTACAAGGAAGTTTTTCTGATACCCAATGCCAGTCATGCTGAGATAGAAATGCTGGTTTCTGTGGCTAGCCCATGGGGGTTGGGAGTCAGGGTTGATGGAGCCAGAAACGCCTACTGAATTATCGGGGTTTCACCTCACTCATACATCCTTAACCCTTTGTTCTCCGTGCCCTCAGTAGCAGTGCCAACAGGCAGTACCCAACATCAGAAGCCTCTGGCTTTGAAAGTCTTAGACACTAGAGGGAAGCTTCCACTGTTCTTTGGCTAAATGAAGACAGTGTGGTGATCAAAAAGCCATTGAAGTGTGTGTGTTTAAGCCCTTTGAATAATACTGTTCCCATTTTAGTTACAGTTCATTTTACAAATGGTGACAAATACAAAGGAGGTGAAAGACATCAAAATTACAAGAAGAGAAAGCCCAGGCCTCAGGGAACACTGCAGAGGTATTCGCAGGAAGAATATGAGTGCTGCTCTCACTGCTGGTCAGAGAACTGTCTTTATGGAGATGGTGCTAGACACTGAGGAGACTCAAAACTCATCAAAGTAGAAAATAAGAGGCTGCCAAGAGTTCAACATCAAAGGAGATTTATACCATGCCCTTAAGGGCTCAAGAAACAGTGCAGAAGTTGGGGCACAAAAATGTATGAGGCATAGGAAGCAGAGACTTACTTATGGGCACTATTCTGCAGAGATGAACTGACTGGTACATTCACAACCCAGAATGGCTATCAGTATTCCACAGGGCCAGCACCAATCTGAGCCCATCAACATTTTGACATGAAAGATGGAGGAGGCCAAAAGGAGACCAAGCAGAGGAAAGACTACCTTGAAAGAGAAAAGTCCTTGGGATGTTGAGTGGGGCCAGGGGAAAAAGAATAAAGCAAAGGGACATGAACAAATTATTATATGTTCATGTATTAAAGTTCTCAAAGGAAAGGAAGTGGGAAAAAAGAGAGGAATCCTACATGAAAGAGAGGAATCAAGGTTTAAACGGTCTAAGCTTCTTGTTGAAAGAAATGAGGGACAAGCTGAGTAGGAGGTCTCTGTCTCTTCTGCTTCTGACCCATAGGTCTCTGGAACCTAAGGAGTTCTGCTGATCCCCTGTGTTCACTGTCCAATCATTATACTCCACTCTCCCTTGATGGCTTGTGCTTCACCTGAACCATGGATAATCCATAACCAGCCAATTCAACACAGGATAATGTCAAATTGATTTGATTAAGATACTCGTTGGATAACTTGGCATCTAGTCTGGAAACAGAAGGGAATTTTAAGATGATGAACCAGCATGACATTTAGTTCACAGAAAACTATGATGATTTTTAGAAAGTTCTGTGCTTCTTGAAAGAAAAATGCTGTCAAATCACAAGATCAAATCTCTTCTCCTTGTGACATGACAATATTTTCCTTTCAAGCCAGGGTGAAGGAGGCATGTCTTCCTCCAGAGAGACGAGCCTGCAGAGTACTGACGATCACTAAACTCCTACCTCCACCTTCCCACATCTCAAAGAGGGGGTCAATGTCCTGAACCGTGGGCTCAGGTTTTGGGTTCCTGCTATTGTCCCTTTGTAGATATTAGGGGGTAGTGTGGGGGAAACCTGCCTGTTGAGAATGCAGAATCATAGTGTCAAGAAGGATTTTTAGAAGCCAATAAATTCATCTCTGTGCCTTTCTGCAAGACTGTACCCCATGCTGGCAAATCCAGAGCTCCAGGGATTTTTTGAGGCAGTGTAGGATGAATGCGGGAGATCTGTCCCTACAACACTCTGTCAAAACTGCAGCCCAGCAGTGAATGTGCAGCACTTTCTGTATTCCTACTGTGCCGTGAGTAAAGACTTTTCACTTCATACATCATTCACAACTTGCTACAGGGATCTCACAAAGCCAGGACATACCTGTCACACAAAGAAAGAAGAAAAAAGAACCAACCTAGGAAAGAAAAGAAGAAAAAAAAGGTGTATCTACCAAGTGTGACATTATCAATGATGTGCTTAGGGTATTAACCAATTAAACAAATGGAGTTTCTCATTCTGTTCACACATTTGAAAAATACTAGAGAATTTCAGTCATGGTTAGGTAGTTTCAGTTCTTCAATGAGCTCTAATGCCACGAGGAATTAAAAAAAAAAAGGAAATTGGAAACTACTTTTCCCCTAGAGAGATCTGGTAACAGAAGCTGAGTTAGACTCACCATCTGGCTCACAGAATCTGAGTCCCAGAGGAGGGAGAAACTTCAAGGTGCTGGGCGTCCTGCCAATGCTGGGCAGGCAGCCCCCACTGACCCAAGGGAGGGTTCAAGCCCAAAACGGAAAAGGGTGCTGCTATAATTTGGATCTTAAATATTCCTCAAAACTTCATAAATGAAAGGGTTCGTCTCAGAGTGGTTCTCTTAAGATAATGGAGCTTCTGAGTCTGCCTGTACGTCATGGGGGACATGGGACATGTCTTTGAAGGGTATAGTAGCATCCTGGCTCCCCTTGTCTCTTTCTCTTTCACTTTCTTGACATGGTATGTGTGGTTTTTCTGTGCTTCCATCCATAAAGTGCTACCTTGCCCACAGACCCAAAACAATGAGTCCAACTGATTATGGACTCTGAAAATTAGTTAAAACAACCTATTTTTAAAATAAGATGATTGTCTTAGATATTTTTTTCAGAGTCACAGAATGAGGGCTAACATATATGCCTTCAACAGAGTCCTTGAATATCCCAAGCCAATACTTTCCCTCCACAGATGAAAAGATTATGTATTTCATGTTGAATCTTGAGGGAATTGCTTTTTATCCATGAATATCCCTGTGAGCCTTATCATTATTTTCTAAGGTACAAAAACTTCTACTACTAAACAATAATGCTGAATAACATTACATCCTGGCTGAGCTTCATAATAGCTGGATGGACAGATTTGGATGGAAGAGCTTGAACCATAGAATATTAGTCAGAATTAATCATAGATAGGCTCATTATTTCTCAAGCAATAAATTAATTTGAGAAAACCACTGGACATACCATTTTCATTATATTTTCAAAAAAGTGAGGAAATGTTTATTTTTGAAGGTTGATTGAAAAGATCTGGGCCTGCAAGCCTTAGCTTATCATTGCTGGGTCAACTTGATGCCAACAGTATCTCTCTCCCTTTCTCTCTCTCTCTCTCTCTCTTTCTCTCTCTCTCTCTCTCTCTCTCTCTCTCTCTCTCTCTCTCTCTCTCTCTCTCTCTCTCTCTCTCTCTCTCTCTCTCTCTCTCTCTCTCTCTCTCTCTCTCTCTCTCTCTCTCTCTCTCTCTCTCTCTCTCTCTCTCCTCAAACTTACCCCATCTTCTTCATGAAGAAACGAAAAGTAAGTTATTTTCCAAGTTTTGGTTGTACACCTGGAAGCCAACACCCACTGATCTCAGGATTACTGTTCAAGTTACAATGAACCAGGGCTTCAGGATACATCACCTGTCTGCCATGTCACTAACCTGTCAGGAGCCTCTTCAGCACTACATTGCAGAAGGCACACAAGGAGCCTCAAAGACAGCTTCTCTAGGTAACTGTGCATGACCACCACTTGCTAACCAAGCCCTCTCCTTTCTTTTTTAAAAAAATATTTTATTTATTCATTTTCAAGCAGAGAGAGAGAGAGAGAGAGAGAGAGCGAGAGAGAGCACACCAGGGCCACCACCTTGTGAGTCTGGCTTATGTGGGACCTGGGGAATTGAACCCAGGGCCTTAGGCACTGGAGGCAAGTGCCTTAACTGCTGAGCCACCTCTCCAGCCCCCTCTCCTTTCTTGACTCTGGTTGGGTACCTAGTTTTTTGCTGCTCATTTCCCTGAGCTAACAACATACTCTCCTATCTGTATGTTGGGGCATCTATCCTGATGCCTCTTTCTGGATTATTTTTTAAACTTTTTTTATCAATGACTTTCATACATGTGTATAATGATTTTGCACATAACTCCCTCCCAATACCTTCTTTTGTTCCCTCTCTTCATCCCCCTTCCACTGAGCCCCTTTCCACTGAACCTCTTCTGTCCAATTAGCCCCTCTTCTATTTCAATATCTTTTTCTTCTCTTCCACCATCCATGATGGAATATCAATGGGCCAAATACTGTGCAAATCTTGTGAAGGTAACCACAGTCCCTGTGAAGACATGAATGTAGCAGTCATTCCAGTTCTGAAAGGCAGTATTACAATGCACTCCTCCCCATCCTCTGGCTCTTATATTCTTTCCCCTCCCTCTTCTGAAACAGTACTAGTTAGGGTTCTCCAGAGAAACAGAACTTCTTAGGTTATCTTACAGCCCAACAATAGCTGTTTGCATGCTGAAGAGTCAAAGAACCCAGTAGCCGCTCATTCCACAAAGCTGGATGCCTCAGCAGTCCCAATCTGGCACTAAAAACGTGGAAGATTTCTGGAAAGCTGTTGGAAGGCTGATTAAACTGGGTCCCAGTACCCACAAAGAGGAAACTATATAAGAGAGTAGTGAGGATAGCTAGCCATCCCCTCAAAAAAATACACACACCAGCAAGTAGCAGCCAGGCCAAAGGCTCCCTGTTTACTTGGAGCATATATATATATATATATATATATATATATATATATATATATTCCACCACCAGAAAGGCTACCCACTCTGAAGGAAGATCTTCTTCCCTCCATTAATTCTTCCTCTAGATGCCCTCATAGACCTGCTCAAGAGGCATATCTCTTATTGCCTAATATGATCAAATTGATAACAGAAATTAGACATCACAGCAATGTTCTTTGAGCCTTGGAAGATGTGATAGAGATGTCTAATTGAGCACAGAGAACTCAACAGTTATTTATTCTCAGTACTTTGTCAAGTTTTGAGCCTTTGCGTATTCATTGCCATCTGCAGAAAGAAGTTTCTCTAACCAGAGGTGAGAGTAGCACTAATCTATGAGTACAACATAAATATTTAGAGGGCAGTTTGATGGGGACAATACTGAGCTACAGTAGTAGTTTCTACCCTTGGAGAAACTAATGACCTTCTAAGCCATAGGCTTTTGACTAGGTTTCAATACCAGATATGAATTCCTTCCCACTTATCAGGCCTTAAATCCAGTCGGAGAACAGTGGGCATATCATGCCTACATGGTTAATTGTGTAGCTCTCTGGGTCTACTGTTGGTTAAGATTATTGATGACTTTTCTCCTCCAGCAGCCTATGTAGCACTATCTGCAATATGATAGTAAGCCAGCAGGGAGGAGGCACATAACTCAGTTCCCCTTTGATTTCTCAGTGTCCTGCACCCAAAGCAACAGGGTCTTATCATCTAGTTCTGGTGGGCAACCAAGAGCATTGGCAATAGCCTTTATTATTTGAGGAGTCCCAGGGGTCTGCCTGGCCAACCACTCACTGGGAGGTATCCTATCTCTGACACTGGAATTTTCCTATAACAGCGTATAGCTCCTGGGAGCAGCTTTATCCACCCCTGCTGGGTACTCTGGATGACTAGAAAGTAGTTCATATCATGGCATCCACCCACTGTTCCAATTCTGAGCTTAATCACTCGCTTCCCTCATATCTTGTAGCTCTGAGAAGTGATCCCTTCATCACACTGGCCTGTTAAGATCCTATAAACTCCAATCCCATATGCCTAGAAAGAAGACTAAATATTTTAGGCTTGCAACCAATAGCTGTAAGGGGGACATACATTTGAAGAACATGATTAGGATGGAGTTTTTAGATCTTGAGAGCAGAGCGGTTCTCCAGAGTCCCTGATGAGAGTTTCTTCCATATATACCACTGGGGAAAACACTGGGTGCATAAAAGGTGAGCAGATGGTTGCCTAACCTTGTTGAAACATGAAGTGGGAAATGCCACAGAAGCCTGGTGCTGTCCATCAGTGCTCCTGTGGCTGCTGACAACCTAGGAGCAGCTGTTTGGAATATGGGCTGTGTTCCACCATATGTCCGAAAGGAACAGGGCTCTACTAACTTTGCTCAGAATGGAATCCACAAGTACAGGGAGCATCTAAATTGTTCTGTAGGTCTTCAGAAATGAAAACACATTAATATTAATAGATTATGAAAGTGTCTCTAAGAAACTCTAAAATCTCCAGAGGTTAAAGGTATATTTTTTTCTCAAAAAACAGGTAAGTTTAATGTAATTACTAAGAATATATGCTCCTTCTAAGTGGGATGGCATGCACTTGTCATCATAGCACTTGGGAGGTAGAGGCAGAGAATCAGAAGTTCAAGACCAGAGCTGGGCATGGTAGTGCATGTCATTAATCCCAGCACTCAAGAGGTAAAAGGAATGCTATGAGATTGAGGCCAGCCTGGACTACAGAGTGAGTTCCAGGTCAGGCTGGACTAGAATTACACCCGACCTCAAAAAAAAAAATGACTTTCGTGTTCAAAAGTTTAAGATCAGTCTCAGAGATATAGTGCTACACGGTAAATTTAATTATAGCCTAGGCTCCCTGAGACCCTTTCACAGAAACATAAATAAGAATATAGGCTTTGGTGCCTTGCTGCTCAATTTTCTTTCATTCTGTTTATTGACAGTAAGGTGGAATTTACTCAACCACTGAAAGCCTACTTTCCTCATCTGGGAAAAATAGGAGCTGTGTCTACCTTATCATGTCATCATGAGGATCAAGTGAAATGATGTCTATGAAGTCCTTAGCAGAGTGCCTGGCCTTGGGAGAGAGGTAAATAAGTATTAACCATAAATATTATTATTAATCATCTGTGTGCATCTCATAATTTAAACACAAAAATAACCACTATCCAGACAAGCCCCTAACTACAGAAAGAGGAGAGAAAATTCTAGTTGGTTGAATAACCTTCATCTTCTCAACATCTTACACAAACAAAAGATCTTGATTAAAATAATGAAATGACAGTAATGTATGCAAGCCTGGAAATTTGTTCTAGGAATTTAGTAAAGGTCGATGAATCTAATCCAAGAAAGAACAAAATAAATAAGCAAGATAAACTTGTAGAACATATGATTAAAATGGAATCTATATACAGATTTTAACTACACATGCATGCGTGCGCGCGTACCCACACACACACACACACACACACACACACACACACACACCTAAAAATAATAAGAATATAAAGATAGCTCACTAGAAAAAATGATCATGATACTTGACTTGGAACTTTATAAAAGAAGAAATCAAAGACCAATACACAGATGAAAAGATATACTTATTCATAACCGGAAAAATGCAAATTAAAACTACTGTGTGATTCTTATGCAACCCACCAGAATGCCTAAAATATAAATACAAAATTTGGCAGGTTTTCAAACAAGTCAAAACAAATCCTGAACCCTACTAGAATATAAATTTGTACAATTTCTTTTTAAAATGTGTTTCTCAGTACAGGTCAACCATCTGTAACCTGGAAGTTCAAAATCTGAAATACACTAAAATGTGAAATTTTTGGAAAACTGACTTGAGAAATTCCACACCTGACCTCATACGAATGGTCACAGTCAAAGCACAGGTGCATGCCAGATGTGAGCTTACATCTGGAACCCTAGCACTCAGGAAGCAGAGTCAGAAGGAACAAGTGTCTCAAGCTACATAGTAAGACCTTATCTCAAGAAGACAAAAGAGAAAAGAAAGAAAGGAGGAAGTGAGGGAGGAGAGGAAAATGCAGGAGCACTAAAATGTTGTATAAAATTACCCCCAGATCAATGTCTTAGAAGCATACATAGAAAGAAAAATGACTTGTATGTTTAGATATGGGTCCCATCCTCAAGATATCTCATTATGTACATGAAAATATTCAAAGTCAAAAATCTAAAATCTGGGGCTGGAGAGATGGCTCAGCAGTTAAGGCACTTGCCTCTAGTGCCGAAGGCCCCTGGTTCAATTCCCCAGGACCCACATAAGCCAGACCCACAAGGTGGTGGCCTTGGTGTTCTCTCTCTCTCTCTCTCTCTCTCTCTCTCTCTCTCTCTCTCTCTCTCTCTCTCTCTCTCTCTCTGCTTGAAAAATAAATAAATAAAATATTTTAAAAAAATAAAAAAATAAATAAAAAAAATAAAAAAAAATCTAAAATCTGAAACACTTCTGTTACATGAAAATATTCAAAGTCGAAAATCTAAAATCTGAAAAACTTCTGGTTCTGGGCATTCTGGATAATGGGGCTCAATCTATATCCACAGACACTTAACATATGCATGCCTCAACTCTCAAACATGATATCCTTAGGTACACACCAACAGAAATATATGCATATATACATATATACATTCATTGGTATGTGCATGAGTGCTATAATAGTACTATTTGAAAAAAAGAATCATACTGGAATCTATCTAAATGCCTGCTAAGAGTAAAATGAACAAATCATGGTAAATTCACAAAAGACAATTCTGTACAGCATTGAGTATTACAAGCACTTGCAACAATATAAATAAATCTGATAAACTCTGAGTCGAATGTAAAAAGTCAGTCCCCATGAATTCATACTGAGTGAGTACATTTAGTTAAGTTCAAAGTAGGCAAAATTATTTTATAGTGTTGAAAGTGAGGATCCTGGTTACTCTTAGGGGATGTAAGGGATATTAAAGACCTCTTTCTGGATATGGTTCCGATTAGAGGACTACATTTAGTTTGTGAAATTTTACTGAGTCATACACTTGTGTTTCATGCACATTTCTATAAGAACATTTTCCCTCAATGAATACCCTAAGATTTTACCATACAAATCAATTTCTTTTCTCATAAAATGGAAATAATAAATTTGAATAGATAACAAAACTGCAAATTTGAATAGATAACAAAATATATTGTTTAAAAGTAATAAAAATACAAAACAAAAATTCTAAGGTCTTGGTAGGATATTTGTTTATTTATTTTACCATCAATTTAACATTTTCTAAGATAGACACAAATTAAAAGTGTTATGCATACTGCTTCTGTTCTTGCCTTATCCCCTAATGATAAAGATTAAATATGGGGTCCATCAAAAGAAAAATAAATGAATTATCACACTGCCTAACTAAAATGATATTCACTCATGTCAATAAAATACCTTCATTTTTCTCTATATTATAACTTTTCTATTGGTTTATTTCATTTAAATTCATTAAACTTAAATAATGATTTATATGATTGCTAAGAAGGATGATAAAAGTCAATCGTGTAACTCTACACTCATATCAAATTGCCAAACATTCAGAATCTGACAGTAACAAGTAAAGGCGATAGGTGATTATGTGATGAGAAGACACCTCCATACGCTCCTGTGAAGATAGAAATCAAAGCCATTCCTCTAAAGTGATCTAGTTGTTATGTATATGATGATCCAATGGCTACTTTACTTACCACTTTACACCCATGTCTAGCACAGTGTTACATACTCAAATATGTGGTAAAAGAATGACTAAAAATAATATATATCTTGTGATTCATCAGGTCTACTCCAAACTATATTTGCCCAGAAAACATGTATGAGTCTTCATAACAACATTACTTTCCAAAATGTGGGAACTGCCCACATAACCACCTTTCCATCAATAGCAGTGGGGTCAGTAAGTTATGGGATTGTGTGTAGTGGCATATCATACAGCAATAAAAATCAATGAATGTCCGCTAAGTGTAGCTACATGGTGTCAAATTATAGACAAAAAGTTAGACAAAAGGGTACTTATGACTTCATTTAGATAAAATTCAAAATCCTATATAACTACACGCTAGTATTTAGAGACATATAATTTAGTGTCAATACAGAAAAGCAAATGAGCAATAATGTTTGAAGTAGTGTGTTAACCACTGAAAGACGGGATTGGAATTAAGACAAAGCACATGGAAGCCTCTGGGGGTATTGGTCATTTGTTTAGTTATCTGGTTCATAGCCACATTTATAGCACCTCACTTATTAAACACATATTTAGAGTCTACATATTTGTTATATTTATTTATTTTTCCTTGGGGAGTTCAGGACACATGTCTTTCTTTTTCTTCCTTTGTGTCTAGGCTTTCTCAGAGGCCCATAATTCTGGACAATTCAGGCTCACTGTATAGCATTCTATGTCAGGACAATAGTATTTCATGGTACTAACAAAGCCAGTTCCACATGAGACTAAGAGAGCTCAGCATTCTTTAAGTTTAAAGCTCGTGTCTATTTCCCCTCATGAAATAGATTGTGAGTCTGTAACTGGCCTTTTTACTATTCCTTTAAAATAAACCCAATCTGTTTTCAAGTATATTTTTGATCTAGTGAAATAGAGTGTGCTAGTGATGAGTTGGTTATCATTTAGGGATGTGATATACCTTGTGAATCCACTTTGGGGGGGGCTTTGTATTTCTATATTCAGCATTACAACAAAGTTAATCCAAAAAAGCCACTTGAATGACCCAAACTAGGATTTGAGTTGCCAAAGCAACAAAATTGTTTTGACTTGCTCTATTGATTGTCAGGAAGGTAACAGTTCTAAACTTTATTTCAAATAAGTTCATAAACACCCGGGAGCATGATTATTGGAATGCACAATTAAAGAACTTGATGTTCATAGACTAATCACGAATGCAAATTATCTCTCAACTGGGAGAGATCTGAGAGGACTAAGGTCTTTGTAAATGTAGGATCATGCGCTATATTCTTCCCAAAGGGAAATCCTTATAGTTTGTGTCCTTCCACAGATGGAAAATGATCAAGAAAGAATTACCCAGACATCCCAGCCAACCAACCATGCTTCCTGCCAAGAATAAGATTGTGTAGGAAGACTGATAAAAGTGGTCATTTTAAAAATTTTACTGTGCCTATTGGGGATTGTTTGATTTTGATTAACTAAACATTTTGTAATTTGTAACATATTTAAATATCCATAAAAAGCATGATAAAAATAAATAATGATAAATTCATCATTATAGTGTGTACCTGATCCCCAACTTTGTATCGCTCTTTCCATCTCACTCTATACATGTCAGAGAGGTTTTAATCTCTCTCTCTCTCTCTCTCTATCTCTCTTTCTCTCTCTCTCTCTTCCCTCTGTTCATTTACTTATTTTCTTATCTGCCCCACTGATTGGAGTCTCCATCTAGGCATGTGAAATGACTATTTTACTCACCACTTTATGCCCATGTCCAGCACAGTGCCCCACACTCAAATATGTGGCAAAAGAATGGATAAAATAATGAATTAATTAAAATTGTTGGAAGCTATGATATTCCATATGATATTCCAGTCATAATTCCAGCTATGAATGCATCGCTACTTTATTTCACGAGACACGTGTATAATATGAAAGAGAGCTCAACCCTGGGAGTTAGCATTATGGACTCCATCTGGCTTTTGTATAAACCTGCTAAGTTAAAGCAGGTTTCACTTGAAGCCTCTCTTCTCCTGACTCCATCATCACACACACTAACATCCACCCATTCACTCCATTCTCCCTCCCCTGAAATCCAACATAATGAAGATAAATAGGTATTTTGCAGACAGGTAATCTTGTGGTAACATATCTCTGTTATTTACACCAGGAAAACCATTTCCACTGTGTTGGGACTTGCTTGCTCCCCCACCCCCTGGGGTTGGATCCCTCCAGTGGGTGATCCCTAAAGGTGCAGGGTTCACTCTGAGAACAGCTGTCCTTGTTGGCAGAGGATCAGATTACAGGATCCCATTAACTCTCTCCCCTGCCTGCTGCAAGCCTTTTGTTAGGACCAACACTTGTTATTTCAACTTGTCTGGTATCAAGAGGGCTAGGGACTGAGGGGTTTCCTTTTACTGTTTCTGTTCAGTACCACTTTAAAATGCAAGCAAAAGTAAAGCAAAACTAATGATGCCTATTGCAAATGTTACTTTAAACCATAGGATATTTTCATAGAGAAACTAGTTATTGCTCGAAAGTTCTCAGTTATTAAGAATAAAACATAGCTTAATTTTTGGTTAATTAGTAATATTATATTATGGTGAAATTAATAAAATTTCCAGGAAATTGTTGGTTTACATTGCCTTGTTATTTTTTTAGCTTGATTTGAAAACTTATGTTAAGCTTTAAAAAAGAAAAAACCTTGAGCATTACTAATGCATGTATGTTTAGGGATGGAGAAACACTCAAGGAAGAGGACTTGTCAATCATTTGTGAGGTCCTGGGTTCAATCTTCCACATGGAAAAGGCTGGGGAAGCATACAGGACTATTTGGAGTTCATCTCTCAACTCAGAAAGTTTAGCTTAGGGACTGGAGAGATGGCTTAGTGGTTAAGGCATTTGCTTGCAAAACAGAAGGACCAGAATTTGATTCCCCAGCATTGTCTGGAGGCCCTGGCACACCCATTCTCTCTCTCTCTCTCTCTCTCTCTCTCTCTCTCTCTCTCTCTCTCTCTCTCTCTCATAAATAAATAATTTTTTTTAAAAAAGAAAAGTTTAGATTAGGATTTTAATTCTTCAGTTCCATCTTTACAGACACACTGATCTTCTGCATGGATATGCTGTGACCAAGCAAAACAGCAAAACAACACACTGGCTCTGAGGTCATTATATCACCAAACCAATCAGATACAAACCCACAGGCTGGAAGGTGGCTCAGTGGGCAAGAGCACCTGCTGCACAAGCATAAGGCCCTGAGTTTGATCCTCAGCACCTACATAAAAAGCCAGGCATGGCAACGCACACCTGTACTCCCAGAGTTGACGGGTGTAAGGACAGGAGGTTAAGTAGCTAGCTGGCAGAAAAGTAATAGAGGTGGAATGCCCAGGATTATCCTCTGGCTTCTGTGTATGTGCTTAAAAACCTGCACACATTCATGCACATACAAGCATATATCACACATACACACACACCATATATTACACACACACCATATACAGCACACACACATACCATATACTATGCACACACACCATATACTGCACATACACACCATATACTGTATACACACCATATACTGCACACACACACTATATACTACACACACACACCATATACTTCAGACACATCATATACTATGCACACACACCATATACTACATGCACTTAAAAAACCATATAAATGTAGATTTCAGAGGAAAAGTCTATCTTTGGCATTTATAATTATGGTTATTGGAATAGATTAGATACCCTAGCAAGAGTCCAAAATGAAAAAAAAAAAAGAGGGTCCGCAAATTAGCTTAAACAAACTCTTTGCAAATAAGTAGATAAGAGCAGCCAGAGAGATAGGAGAAAAACATGGGAAATGGAAAGCGAGGGGCTGAGGGAAGCCAAGAAAACACAAGTATTTCCAGATAGAGAGTGATGGATGGTGGAAGGGTGGGGGTTAATGCTCAAGCCATCACATAAGACAAGACCTGGAAATTGTCTGCTGGCTTTAGAAACCTCATGGTTACAGGTAACTCTAGAAAGTTATTTTATTAGAGAAGGGAACAAAGGTCAAAATGAAATGGTTCTCTGGGGGAGTTAGAGGAATGTGAGGAAATGGAAAAAGTGAATTTTGACAAATTTCATTGTGAAGAAAAAAAGAGGAGGCTGATAGATGAAAGGGAAGGAATGCTAGCGTTGTTCCTTCTTATTAAATAGAAGATACTGGTAGGAATGAAACCACTGAGGGAGAAAGTAGGACTAGATTGCCATTGCTCCTGCCTCATCAGTGTTAACTGCAGATTTCAGTCCCCTCCACACCCTTCTTGGATGCTATCAGACCCAGAAGAGATGGGTCCCTCTTTCTGCCAAACATTGCCTCCAAGTTAGGCTCCTCAACTATCAATCTGCACGTCTGCCTCTTGCTGGTCCTTCAGACTTTGGTAGTCTTGCTTTCTGAGGTCAGTCCTGTCCCATCCTCTGAATTTACTTCCTCGTGGCTCCAGGACCACAGCCAGTACCTGGTCACAGGTCTCAAAGGTCTTTACTGAGGTCAGATGGTCAGGCTCTTCACTTGATCAGTTCTATTACATGGCTTACATGCCATAGGAAGGTATGATGACCAATGTCTCACGCCATCTTTAAGAGCACGCAACTTAAAGACAGCATGTGAGAATAAGCTGGATGTCACATTCTATCTTGAGATTCCCTACCAAGCCAGGGCCCTTCTTATAAAAGAGAGATTTTCCTCTTAGGCTTTGCTCTGACTAGGTTTCCATTACTTCACTATGGCTCTTACTTCATACAAACATCCTGTCCCATCTGCTTCAGGTTTCTTCCTGGACCTCTTAATGTCCTAATTCACTTCTATAGAAATATTGAAAGCTGAAAGTATTAGAGATTTGTGTGTGTGTGGGAAACAAGCTGTCAGCACAGATATGTGGTATAATCTTTACCAAAAGTTAAATATTACCTTAATGTATATTCAGGAGGAAAGCTATAAATATAATGTTCGCTTTAAATGGGCTCATAAAACAAAGCATATTTTCATGTGTTTTTTTCCTCAGATGTCGGTTTAAGGCAGTTCTCTGATTTCTGATTCTTATGAGATTACTTGGGGTTTCACATAGGAAAGAAAGAGGGGCAGGAAGGGAGGGGGAAGGGAAGGGAAAGTTGATTCTGTTTCGTTCCTTTCCTAACAAGTTAAGAAACACATAGGTACCCTGTTTAAAAATTCCAGAATCTTATGATATTTCCTTTGGTTTCATCTCTGTCTCTGTCATGCACAATAGAAGGATACGATCAGGTGCTTTGAAGACAGACAGGTCTGAACTCAAAAGTCAGTTTCACTGTTCGCCAACTATGAAACCTTGGCCAATTTTCCAATTCTGTGAGCCTTGTATGCTTCATCCACAAAATGTTTAATTATTTTCACCTTGCTGGGTCAAGGTAAGGATTATATAGAATTATGTTTGCAAAGTGAATCAAGTATCAATAATCAAAGCTATTGTTGCAAAATGGACTGAAACCTAATACATCCATGTTGGCTGATTTCCTTCTTGAGATGATAATCTAATTGGAATGAAGGCCATCTTTTGCTGATGGAAGCTGTCACATTAAATGCTCTCTTTCACACTCATGTTGTGATACTGATACTGAGAAGTCTAACTGCTCCTTAGCATGATAATGTCAGCATTATTATTTCTCATGAAACATACTTTATTAATATGAGACTGTACTGTGAGTTCTTTGGTGTAGGCATGGGGGAGGGATATGTGGAAATGAATGTTTGTTTTGATGAATAGGCTTGCTTCGTAGGGCCAGAGGGAATCAGCCATAATTTTTGATGGTTGGGAAATAAATTAAGGTACTTTCTATGCTTTCAATTTGTAAGTTCAGAGTACACTTTTTATTCCTTTGGATCTTCAAAGCTTGAGAGGCTTGAGTACATGACCCAAGACAAAACATAAGAAGGAAACTGCAGTGAGGAGCAATGGGGTTTCTAAGGAGGTTGGCCTGGGGACTGGACTCAGGGTCTAGAAAAAAAGGGTTATAGAATGATGGGTGAAGAAATTCAGGAGAGTAGAAAGGGATGGAAAAGAGGGATAGGAACACAGAGTCCAGTTTATGCCTTCATTATCTAAGTCGTCAAGCTCCCCTCCCCCACTTCACGTAGTTAGAGAATAGCTGGTGTTCCCAGGTACCTTCTTGAACTTTTCTAACAAGAGTAGGCATGCCTTCTTTGAGTTCTGGTGTTGATGTTTATCTGAGTCCTGGTTTCTCATTCACATTGTTGGAGTCCCTGGCTAATCCCATGACCATTCACATTTTCTCATTATTGTTGGTCACTATAGAAAGATCATGAGCTGTCTGTGGCTGAGACAAATTAACAAACTATGATATTTGCATGACCATCTTGCCCTGTCCATCTTTCCTGCTGATACTCCTAGAATCCTTTATTTTCCCATAATCCCAAAGCTTGACAATTGTTCTCAGTGGATAAAGTACTCACAACACACACACACACACACACACACACACACACACACACACACACACACACACAATCACTGACCTAAATACCAACTTTAAGGAATAGTAAAAGGACAGCAGAGTAATTATAAAAGGATATAAGAATGATAAGTATACAAAAGAAGGAAATCTCAAAACATAGCCATTCTTGTTTGGATGTTCACTGTCCCTCATAGAGACAGTGGTCTCCAACTGGTAATGATGTTTGTAGAACCTTTAGGAGATGGAACTTCACTAGAGGAAGTGTAGCTGTCAGGTGGGCTTTTTGGGTGATAGCACAGACGTCGTTCCAGCCTGAATTTCTTCTCTGCTTCCTGATTGGAGATGCAGTTAACTGGCTACTTCACACTCCTGCTAACATCACCACCAACCCACTCCCACTGTGATGTCTTTCCAGTCATTATGCACCCTCAGTTTAACAATAAATCCTCATTCCCTTAAGATGCTTTATTCAGGTGTTTTATCATAGTGCTAAAAATAACTAAGTAACTAGTAATTAAGACAACCCTAAAAGAAAGAGATAGAGAGAAAGAAATAAAGGAAGGAAGGAAGAAAGAAAGAAAGGATATATAGAGAGAAATAAAGAAAGGAAGGAAGGAAGGGAAGGAAAGAAACAGGAGAGGGGAGGGAGAATAGGAGGAAAGAAGAAAGAGAGGGAAGGAAGAATATAAATATCAGAAATGAAAAAAAATAACTAGATGTTAATGACAGCTAAGAATCACAAACAAAATGCTGAAATGTCTCAAAAAACTTACTCAAAAAGTATAAAATCTACATAATTCTGTATTTGTTAAGAAATTAAATTTATAATTAAAGTTTAAATTAACAATTCAAAACCTTCCAACTGGTGATTTCTATCAATAATGCCAATTTCATACCAACTCTTTTACAGTGCCACTGAGCACATGGAATGTGCTTATAGATGTAAGGTCAATTACAATCAAAATCAGATAGCAATTCACATTCATGTTCTTGGCTAAAATTCAAATTTCTGAGAATACTGAGTGTTGATGAGATTAACAGCAACACGAAGTCTCCTAGACTTGTGTTGGGAATGCAAATAATACAACTTCTCTAGAAAACTATGTGAAATTTGCTTATGTAATTAAATCAAACTTACCACACAACTCGGAAACTTTCACTGTTAAAATCAAACTTAGAAAGTGCATATTTTTCCTCATTTATAAGACCTAGAGCAAGCAAATTGTTTGTAGCAATAGAAATCAGATGAGTGGTTGCCAGGGGCGGCAGGTGGAGTAAGACTGACTGTAAAGAGACATGAGGAGATTTTGCAGGGTGAGAGAGATGTCCTATATATTGAATGAAAAGGTAGCTACAGATGATGGGAGAGGGGTTGGGAACCATCAATTACAAATTGTATTTGAAAGTGCCAGAATGAATGATAACTAAATCTCTGCATGCCGACTTAAAATATATATATTTTTAAAAGGTGGTTTCATTGTTATGTACCATTCAACAAAACGTATCAGGTATACATTATATTGTTCACGATACACCTGCAAGTATTGAAAACAAAGCACACTAGATAGGTGATATTATACATTGCATAAAAACTTAAATACATGTAGGAAAATTGGCATGCCTGCTCATCCTACTCTGATACCAACATTTTATGTAACCTGTAATGAAATTCTTTAATTCTTTGCACTTTATTTTGTTACTTATAAAATAATAAGTTAGACAATATCAGAGGTCCTCAATCCTAACTACAGAGTAGAATCACCTAGGAAGGTTTAAAGCATACTTGGCTCCATGTGTGTGTGCATGTGTGTGTATTGTGGGTGGGTTATGATAAACAGGAAGCTCTTTAAACACATCAAACTTGAAACTTGGGACTAATTCTATCTTTGAAAGCTATTATTTGCCAAAGTAGACTTCCCCCTATTCATCCTGCTCTGCCTTAGTCTGCCATGGAGTGCCTAGGAACACAAGATCATGTCATTCCTTTAAAGATTATCCCACTGGGGGCAATAGGGGGTCTTGGGAAGGGAAACACACTTGCTGCAAGAACATATGGTGCAACAAATTCACAATTGAGTGACTTTTTTTGCAGCTGTGGTTCAAATTAGAGGCATTTCAGATGTTTAATGGTGACTTCATTCTGAGGAAGTGTATGCTGAGCATCTGGAGGGACATGATTTTACTTTAATCATTTTGATTTAGGTGACAGTAATTACAAGTATCATCATGGTCTATAGAAAAAAATCAATTTACAACTACCTGCCTGTACTTGTTTTCATCTTACCAGGGCATTTCTTTCATTGGCCCAAGAAGGGTTAAGACACCATTGTGAAAGCTTTTCACCTAATTGAACATATGACATGAACATGGATTCATAATAAAGGAACAAATTGATGAATTTCTGTAGCTAAACTAACTGCATGTTAAAAGATTAGAAATAATGACACTTGAAGTAGTTGGGGAAAAAAACACATTAATCTGTCCCAGAAATTTTATAGCTAAGTAGGTACAGCAACTTGAAGTAACACAAACTGTTCCTGGCTAAGCAGGTAGTTCAGGGAAAATATCCATGAGGTTCCTAATAAAGAAGGCATTAATATAGATGAGCTGAAAACTTTGCTGTTTGCTCTTTAGTTGTTTCATTTCCCCTCTTCAAGATGCAGGGTAGGAAGAATAGACACTGGACTATAAATACAAAGATATTTAAAGTCATAACAAAATTTTGCAGCCAATCAGAATGCTTTTGAAATCAGAAGGCCTATTCAAGAGATATGAAGAAGATGCTTCAATATAGAGACATGCCTGGAACATGGAACATGGTAGATACTCAGTAATATTTATTGAATGAATAAATGATAATAGCAATCAAAATTTATTTGGGGCTGTTTGTCTAGCTCTTGCTGGATTTTAAATGATTCTTTCACATACACACACACAAAAAATCTTAATGGTTAAAAAAATGGTCATTCTCCATTAGAGAATCTATTTGTATTATTCAGAAGGCAGCCAGAACCATAGATAACCCAATTCAATCCAACAAGACTTGATATGATTGCTGACTCCCAGGCAGGAGATGAACCACCTCTCACACATCATTTAGGGACCAGGTGAAATCACCGAGGAAGTGGAGAGATGAGCAAGGGAGCCACTTCCACAGAGAGCCCAGCAAGCTACACAAGGGTGATGGAGACAGATTCCGGGGATACTCAAGACATTCCAAAGTAGAAACACAGAGACTCTTATGAACTCAACACTAAAGCAGACTTAAAACTCACTCACCATGGCTCAGGGAACTTTGTGGAAGAGGGAATGGAGAGACTTTTAAGAGTCATGGTGGGGGGAATATCCAGAGGCTTTACCCCCAAAAAAATATCTGCTGCTTGCACAACTCATAGCCCTCCATCCCATGGAGCACTCAGCAGTCCCATTGAGGAGGACCCTCATGGGATGGGGGCAGGGA
>PVHP010021769.1:14015-29210 GCA_004024765.1 Zapus hudsonius | reverse complement strand
CTATGATGTAGGCCCTTGTCGAACCATGAAAAAAAACAAGAAATCAACGTAGGGAGTGGGAGGGGCGGAGCAGACGTGCTGGAAGTCGGAATGGGGGGGAGGGGCTATGAAGGAGGCCCCGGTTGAACTATGAAAGAAAACAAAAACAAGAAATCAGCATAGGAGGGGGAGGGGCGGAGCAGACCTCCTGGAGGTCGCAGTGCGGCTACGAAGGAGGCTGATGGAGAAAGAATATTAATGTAAGGAATAAAATAAAAAGAAAACAACAAAAAGTAGAAAAAGAAAGACACGCTAGTGCCCGAGAGGGGTGGGATAAACAGAGGGCTGGAGGGTGGGGACCGAAACACAAGGAAAGCTGCCGAAGGAAAGCCTCAGGCGCCAGTGGGCAGAAGCCGCTCTGGCACAGCCTGCCTGGACGACTCACTGCCTCCTGTGAGCGCTGGTCCACGCTGGTGCCTTCCTGTCATGTGTATCCTGTTCTCGGAGGTGCCTGGAATTCACCGGGTGGTAGCAGCTTGTGTCCATGATCTGGATCCCTGCTGAAAACCCTGGCCCTTATTTCCTGAGGTGTATGACGTGTCTGCTAGTCAGCCATCTTCCCCGAAAGTTCCCTAAGTTTGTCAAAAATTTACTGAAATTGAAAATAGAGTCATTGAAATTATACAACTGAAAGGACACAGAAACAAGTTGAAGAAAAATAAAAAGATTTAGAGGCTATTTAAGACCAAACAAGCAGAGGGAGATTAAGAGGAAGGAAAATGTTAACAGAAATATTTGCCAAAACCTTCCTATGTTTAATAAAAAAACATAAACTTACTCTTCCAAAAACCTCAATAAAAGCAAGAAAACTACTACAAAGTCAGTATTACTCCAAGTCCTTGACATGCTCAAATTGCTTCCTGTCAAAGATAGAGTAAAAATCTTGGTAATAGAATACTTTGTTATATTGCACATTGGAGAACAAAATCATGATTAATGGCTAATTTCCTCATAAAACCACTGAGAATACAACAATGGAGTAATATATTAAATGTGTGAGAAGTAAAATACAAACAGATAGGATATAGTAAGGTAAGATAAAAATTTGTCAATCGGGAATTATATATGAAGTTCAGTGGGTGAAGCGTTCACTATTCAAATTGCAGTAACTGACTTCAATTCCAAGATTCCATGTAAAAATCCTAAAGCTGTGGCATGATGACACTGATGGTGAGATGGGAGGTAGAAACAGGAGAATTTCCCAGAATCTCAGGGCAAGCACAGAAAACAAAACAAAACAAAAACAAAAACAAAAACAAAAACCCAGCAGAGCAAGCATTCAGAGCAAGAGACCCTGCCTCAAAATGAGGTGGCTAGGTGAGGACTGACTCAAAAGTTGTCCTTGGATTTCCAAATACATTTCATGGTAAGTGCACCCCAGCACTCATACAGGAACACATATAAATACATGCACACACACAAATAACTAATTAAAAAAAAACAAGTTTCCAAATTTAATCAAGAAAAATACATTTTCACACAAACAATAATTCAAAGAATTTGTCTCCTAAAGTCCTGAATTGGCAGACATGCTACAGGAAATTGTTTGAAGAGAAATTTCATGAAAGCATAGCTGCAATTTACAAGATTTAGACCCAAAACTATGTATATATTTTTTCTTCTCTTCAAGTATTGCAAAGAAACGACCATTTAAAGCAAAAGAAAAAAAAAGAAAAAAAAAAAACTATACTGTTAGGGTTGCTATGGACACATATTTCTATATATTTATATCTATCTATCTATCTATCTATCTATCTATCCACACAATTCTAACACTAAGAGAGTAAAGTAATAATTGGAAATATGCTATTGAAAAGTTCTTACATTTAACATAAAATATTAGCATTATCATGTTAAGATGATTGTGGTAGAATAAGATGAATAACAATACTCCAAGAAACTAATGAAAAAAGAACAAAGAGAAACCAACAGAAGAATTAAGAAGAAATAAAAATATTAATAATAAAGTAGGCAAGAGATGAAAAGTAAACAGTAAAGTTTATTTTATATAAGTAGCAAGGTGGCATATAATTTTTTAATAATCACTTCAAATGTAAATGGAGTAAATATTTCTATTAAATGAATATAAGAAAGAAATATACTTCCTATAAAACATACACAGCAAATGTAATGATACAAGTAGGTCAAAATTTAAAGAAAGAAAAACTAAGTGCAAAACAAATGGCAAGTACATGATCACTGGTATAACTATTAGACCAAGCAGATTGAAGCATTTTAATTATAAAATGTTAATATAACAGGAAATAGATATATTACATATCAGCACAGTACACATGTGTTTAAGTTTATGTGAAATATCTGTAAAGGTAGATTATATCCTACAGTATACACTATTGTCAGAAAACCTATTCAGGTATACACATATGAAATTGTTAATATATTAATTTTAAAAACCCTAAAACCAAAGATTGGTATTGGGGATACAGATTATTAGGCAGAGAGCTTACATAATACATGAAGCCCTGGGTTCAGTCCCTGGCACCATATAAAACTGAGAGTGGTGGTGCACACATGAAATTCCAGCACTTGGAACAGGGAGGAAAGGGGATCAGAAATTTAAGATCATCTTTGACTACATTGTGAGTTCCAGGTCAGCATGAGCTACATGTAACAATATCTCAACAAAGCACAATCAACTCCAAAACTGAGAGAATTATAAAAACAGCAAGAGAGAAAGTATGCAAGGAAAATCAAAGATAAAAAATGAATCATAAAAATCAAAAGTAAAAGCAATTTTTGAAGGTACAGTCATGAAGATAAATGGCTGACTTCTCATCACAAACCATGGAGGTCAAATTAAAGAAAAATGTCAATTAACATTCCTATGGGCTGCAGTTTGTTGTTAGGGTTAGAGGATTCATAGCTATGTCTCTCTCTCTCTCTCTCTCTCTCTCTCTCTCTCTCTCTCTCTCTCTCTCTCTCTCTCTCTGTTTTCTGAAAAATACAAATAGAATCTCCATTGGAGAGTGAGATTAGTATAGGTTAATTTAGATACATATTTCTGAATTAGCTAGATTCTATTATTAGCAGTCTTTTTGTAAATCAAAGGTATGGTGCATTTCTCTTCGGTGGCCTAAGATTTTGGTTCCCAGTGTATCTCTCCCTGAGTCCCCAGTTCCAGTTAAGGGCTCCCCATCACTGAGTGGTGATTGCCTCCCCCAGGCTTTGGCTCCTCCATTGCTCAAGTGCTCGTTTCTTTGTTACCTGACATCTGGGTATGAGATGAGCTACACCAGATCTTCCATGAAGGATCCACATAGAACCCCACAGAGAGTGGTGGGATAAGCAAGAGACCCATAACCACAACCAATCAGTCAACCCTGGGTAAGCCAGTGAGACAGACCCCCAACGATTTTCAATGCAATCTAAAGCAGAAGTACAGAGGCCCCCTAAGTCTTCAACAATAAAGCACCCTTAATACTCACCCACCATGACTCAGGGAACTGAGCAGAAGAGAGGGTGGAAAGATTGTAAGAGCCATGGTGGGGGAGAATATCCAGAGACATGGCCCCCGTCAGTAACAACACACAAAGGGGGATGGAACCGGGTTGACTCCTAGGCTATCCATATCCCCCTGCCCCATGGACTGACTGATCCAGACTGCCCACAGAGAAGAATATCCAGCTGATTGGGGACAGGGAGGAAGGAAATTGGGGAAATGGGGATATCAACTCATTATTTGTTCACTCAATGTATCTAATTATGGACAATAAAAAATTCCTATGGTCAGAAAAAATGTCTTTCAAAAAGAAAGTCCTAGAAAATAAGAAATTCTAATCCTAGAAACCAAAAACTGAGCGATTTCATCACTAGTAAATGTGACCCATAGGAACTAGTGCTAAAGAGATTTAAGTGGACTAAAAAAAAAGAATATTTGAGAGTAATTTTAATCTACATGAAGAAAGGAAGAAAACTGGTAAATATGAATATGTAAGTAAATATTTTAAAAATAATATTTATTTTGATAAAATATATTCCTCCAGCATATCTATTTATCTATCATTGATTTATCAATCTACTGAATACAGAAATTCTATGTTAAAGTACACATAAAACTTTTGATTCCTATGACAGTGAAGAACTATTTAAAAGCATTTTTTCATAAACTGATGAAATTTAGTTGGTGCATAGCTGGCTTAGATTTTGTTTTGTAAGACATTGTAATATATAGGAAAATCACAAGGAAAATGGCTTAAAAAGTTAGTTCAGATACAATAAAGGAGTTAAAATACCACAACAAAGTATTTAACATAGAAAATGGTAACAATGACTAAATTTGGTAAAATGGAGGGGCATATAAAGCAAACAACAAATCATAGATGTAAGTACCACTTTATCAGTACTTTTATTAAGTAAAAATAGAATAATGACATCATTTGTTACAGATGAGGAAACTGAGTCCCACTGGTGAAACAAGCACAAGCAGACCTCAAATATTTAGGAACTGCTGATGAAGTAATGTCAGGGAGTGTTTAGCAATAGGAAATACAGCCCTAAATTTTTCATTGCAACATACGGACAAAGTTTATCATTTGAGCCATTTTTAACTGTAATTAAAGGAAAGTAGATATATCAAGAAATTAGAACAATGACTCTAGATAAATTCTGTAGATAGATTAATTAATAAAAAATTATATAAATACATTGTATCAGAAGATACATTTCAAACAATATAGATTCAAAATAAATAACAAAATTGACAATTTTAAATAAAAAAATTAAGACAGAATTACTGTTCCAAAGAAAATTATTTTATAATATTAAAATGTCAGTCCATCAAGAATAGAATATAGGGCTGGGGACATAGCTCAGTGGTAGAGCACTTCCATAGCATGTGCCAGGGTGACAGGTCCTGGGTTCCAATGGGGGGAAGGTGGGAAGAGAGAGAGAGAGAGAGAGAGAGAGAGAGAGAGAGAGAGAGAGAGAGAGAGAGAGAGAGAGAGAGAGAGAGAGAGAGAGAGAGAAAGAGAGAATATGTTTCTAACAAAAGACAAATGATCAGGGGTATAAATCAGTGATTGTAGAGTGTTTGCCTAACATGTGCAAGGATCTGGGTCCAATCCACATTATGACAAAACAAAGAAAACAAATGAACAAATACAACTTAACCAATCAAACAAAAAAATCCAGGTGTAATTAAAGGGAGGTATAGGCCACTTGACATTAGTCATTTATACATCATTTTTTTCTTATGTTTGAGACAACTAAAGAAAATATCAACAAAAAATATAGACCTATACAACATTATAAACCAATTGATCCTTGTAGATTTCTATGGAACACTCCATATAATAAATATTTTTATTATACATATAGAACCTTCTACAGCATAGACTATGTATAGGGCCAAAAGCAAATCTTTTATTATTATTATTATTATTATTATTATTATTATTATTATTATTATTATTTGTGGTAGGGTCTCACTCTAGCCCAGAATGATCTGGAACCCACAGTGATCCTCCTACCTCTGCTTCCTGAGTGCTGGGATTATAGACATGCACAACCCCTCTGGGCAAAAATTTTTATATATATGTATCCTCAGCCATAGTAAAATGTAATTAGAAATAAAAATAATTAATTTTTTTTCAAATATGTGATTGTATTAGTTATTTTCTTCATTGTTGTGATAAAAACACCTGACAAAAGCAACGTCAAGGAGGAAGGGTTTATTTCATCTTATAGTGCTAGGGGATACAGTCCATCAAAGGACAGAAGTCATGGTGGCAGAAGAGTGAGGCAGCTAGTTATTCTTAAATCTGCAATCAGGAAACTGAGAGGGTCAGTGCAGAAGCCTAACTCATGGGATGATACCATCTATACTTAGGGTGAGTCTTTACAGTTCAATTAACCTAATGTAGAAACTTCCTCACAGACATGGAAAGGTTTTTGTCAGGTGATTCTGAGTTCAAACATGTTGACAATTACAGTGATAGTAAACAACACATGCCTTAATAAACATTGGGTCAAAGGTGAAATCACCAAGGAAGCAAGAAAATATTTTGAAATGAATTAGAATCTTATCAAAATCATGATAATAATATGTTAATTCTTGGCCAGAGAATGGAAAATTGCTGGGGTTCACTGATGGAAAGAAGCTCCAGGTTGAGGAAGAAAGTCCATCTCAAGGAAAGAAAAAATGTGCATAATCAATACAAGAAAGACACCCAATGTTCTTCTCTAGTTTCCATACACACACACATATGCATGAGGTTTGTGTATCGACGCAGACATACATATGTACACATCACACCCCACTCCACCCACATACTCTATACACACATACACATTCCATATACACATTCATGCAAAAAATATAATTCCTTATAAAATTGCATCAGAACCATGATCTATTCTAGGATTAATTTAATGAAATATATGGCTTCACTAAAAAACTGTGAAAACATTTTGGAAAGAAAAAGAACACATAAGTGAAATACCTTACCTTTAAGTATGGGAAATTTCTATATTGTCCAGATATCAGTTTTTCCTAAATTGATCTACCTAGTCAACCTAATCCCAATCAAGTTTATAGCAAGATGTTTAGATGAATTTATTAGTAATTCAAGAGCTGTGGAAGTAACTTAGTTGGTAAAGTTGCTTCTTTTTAAAAATATATTTATGAAGAATAAGTACATACACTGTATGAGCAAATTTTATGAAGGTGTCCCCTTATCCCTCCTCTTTGTCCCCTATGCACTGGGGTAATTACTTGGTGTGAATACTGGATCTGTCCATAGGTTAGGGGATTATGAACTGCACCAGAGGTAGCCAGTTTTTTTTTTCTTCCCTCTTTGTGTATTATTGCTGAGGGAGACAATGTCAATGGATATTCTCCCCCACTATGACTTTTACATTCTTTCCACCCCCTCTTCCACTAAGTTCCCTGAGTCATAGTGGGTGAGTTTTGAGTAATCTTTGTTATTGAGATCTTAAGTATCTCTGAATCTTTGCCTTGCTTTGTGTTGGGTATTGTTAGTGTCTGTCTCCATTGACCATTCATGGGTTATCAGACTTGCTGTGGTGATTGGTCTCCTGTTTGTTTTATTACTTTGTTGTATGTTTCATTTGGGCCCTGTGTGAAGGCCAGGTGTGGTTTGTTTCCTACCAGGATGTCAGCCATCATACAATGTCTTGGTGGAATTGAGTTGTCCCCTGCTCTCTCAGTGCCTTCTGAAAAATACAAACAGATTCTCCATCAGAGAATGAGATCAATATGGGTTAAATGAGACAACATTGCTATATTGAGTCTGCACCCATGAGTAGGCTGACTACACCGCCTTCTGGGAGAGAACAGTGAACCAAGAAAGGAGTTCTTGTGCAATGGAGGAGCCTGGGCCTGGGGGAGACAATCAACAGCTTTTAATTTCAGCCAAATTTTCTACTTAGTGAGGGGGAGCCCTTTTCTGGAACTGGGGATTCAGGGAGATAGGCACCGGATCCTGTTCTCTTGGGCTCCCAAGAAAAGATGCACTATGGGAGCGATTGACAGGGAGGCTACTAAAAATAGAATCTAGGTAATCCAGAATTGTGCATATTAACCTAGACTGATCTCACTCTCCAATGGAGATTGTGTGTATGTTTCAGGATGCAGCGAGAGATGTGACCCATCGAACCCTACCAACCGACCCTGGGCAGATGGCTGAGATCCTGGCAAGAGATGAGCCACCACAGTCATATTGTAGAAGATCCATAAGGAACCCCACAGAGAATGATGTGATGAACAAGGGACCCACAGCTACAGCCATTCAATCAATACAGGATAACCCAGTGAGACAGAAACCAACGATTTTCAACACAAAGACCCCTAAACTCACAACGTTAAAGCAGCCTTAATACTCATTCACCACGATTCAGGGAACTGAGCAGAAGAGGGGGTGGAAAGATTGTGAGAGCCGTGGTGGGGGAGATTATCCAGAGGTATGGCACCCCTCAGTGACAACATACTAGGGCCAGGCGAACCTGGCTGAATACTAGGCTATCCGTGGTTCCCTGCCACAAGGACTGATCCAGATGACCCATGAAGGAGGATATCCAGCGGATTGTGGGTGGGGGAGGGGAGCATCGGGGATAACAGTTCATTGTTTGCCCACTAAATAATGTAACTCATTAAGGACAATTAAAAAAAAAACACTGCTATTTTGGCAAGCTCCTAATGGGTGTAGCCTCTCTGTAGCTCTCTGGTAGTGGGAATTTTCCCTAGGAGCCTGAGATGTTGGTCCCTATAAGATTTTGCTATGCATCTCAGTTACAGTTAAGGGTTCCTTGTCACTAAGCAGTTCTCTTAGCCAATCAGTAAACCATTGATTACCCTCCTTGGTTTAGTTCTACTATTGCAAAGATGAGCATATCTTGACTTGCTGGTCTCTTCCATACAGTGGTGTGTTCAGCATTCTTGTGACAAATATCTATATTGTATATCAGTGGTCTCTGTTTTCTCCAAATATCATTGACCAATTTTCCCTGGCAGCTCATGCAACACCTTCCAGTGCTATACATGCTACCTACCATCTGGGAGCTGGTTACCATTCTGGATCTAGCAGGATCTCTTGATGTTGTTTGATGACACTCTGATTTCTTCAGCAATAGGATCTAACCTTATGCTTGTATTCAAGAGCTTTGAAAGAAGACTGTCATGTTTTGGGAACCTTATGGGTCTCTTTGATCAACAGCTCAGTGTGGGAAGGAACCAATAACTGGGACAGGGAGATGCAGGCCTGAGCAATTATTCCTGAGGTTAGTCTTCCTCCAATTCTATTCATGGCCCCTTTACCTGGGCTGACTCATACAGTAAACTAAAATAATAATGAAATGACACCATAAAACCCTTGCTTTTATATGGTAAAATGCTTCTGTACCATGCACAAAATCCTGCACAAATTGATGTGGTATTATCACAGGATTGGAGCTTTGGAAGGGATTGGATCTCCATAGTGATACAGGAGAGAGACTTGGCTCTGGGATTAGACCTCCATCTGCTCATGACTCTCAATCATCAAGCTCTTGTCCATGTTTAGCAAAGAATCGAAAACTATGGACACAGGTTTACTTGTGGAAGATTTATTAAGGGAAAGTTAAACTAAGAGGTAAAAAAGCAGTAAAACTCCACGTTATGAGGAAAGGGAGGGAGGAAGGAGTAAACCCTGAACAATCTCTCACATGGAGGCTTGGCTTCATCAATTTATTTGAATTAGGTATCCAAGTAGCATGGTTCTCATTGCCAAGTACCAATGTATATGAAGGACTTTGATTGCTTGTTGGGCTCCTCCTCACCCGTGTGACTAATGTTTCATGGTTGTGAGACAACAGTTTGAGAATGTGCACAAACTGCTTGCTTGTTTTTTGGCTATAAATGCCAATCATCTATAAGGGGGAAATTATTGGTATGATGCAAATGTTTTGTGTTATCTTGATCCTAGTAGTAGTTGGTTACACAGGTATACATACTTACAACCACTCATGCAGTGGTATACCTGAAGTGACTGCAGTTTATTCTATGTATATTATAACCTAAAATTGTAAGCAATATAAAATAAATTTATACTGAAATGAAAAATTTTAAATGACCATCAAATAATGGCCTTTGTAAGAAGGTAGTTGTATGTCTTCTCAGAATCCCTTCACTTTTCTTTTAATGACAATAGCCTCATTTTCCTTTGACTAACTACTTTCTGCACATCACTTTCAATTTTTGTCATTTTAATAGGAACAGACTCCATTCCCTAGATTCTAGACTTGGAACACATAGTCGCATGAGCCTGGTAAATAACAGTCAATGTGATTAGTCAGATAGTGCATGAAACTGAAAGATATGTTAGCATTTTGCCAGTGCTATTAGAAACAGGACATTTTCTTTTATATCTGTTGATTATGAGATTGTAAATGGATGGAGCTTCAGATGGTAATTTTTGCCCCTTCACTTCACAGGAGAAAGTATATCTTTCTAATTAGAGAAACTGAGTCTTGATAATATTTTCTTTTTTTAATAGTTTCTTTTTTAATATTTTATTTACTCATTTTCAAGCAGAGAGAGAGAGAGAGAGAGAGAGAGAGAGAGAGAGAGAGAGAGAGAGAGAGAGAGCGCACCAGGGCCACCACTATGTGGGTCCTGGGGAATTGAACCCGGGGCCTTAGGCACTGGAGGCAAGTGCCTTAACTGCTGAGCCATCTCTCCAGCCCCCCTTGATAATATTTTCTGAAACCCTGAGTCTAGGTATACTTAACATATTCCTTTCAATATGCTCTAGGTATATAAGCCAATCAATTTTTTTTCTTTTCCTAAATTTATTTTTCTATGTGCTGCTGTCATTTGCGACAGTTAATATAAAAATAAAAGCAATTTAAGCAGTTTTGACATTTTTCCACAGTTATAAATTGTCACATTTTTTAAAGATGACCTGAATTGTATTGACAAATTAATCTCCACTTCCCCAACCTGGCAACTATGATAAAGTAATTTATAAGCATACAAGAAAAACAGGGTTAGACAACCATGGTGACCTATAAAGACACATGAATATTTTAAACGTACAACAAAATAAAAACCACAATAACAGAGTACTTCAGTGTTTTACATTTCAATTTAAATCTATTCTGAAAATTCACTGAGTTAATTGGCATTATTTAGTGGAGCATGGATGACTGGGACAGCTGCATCCCCCCATAACCAGCCTGCGTGGCATTCACAAATGTTGAATCACTGAAGTTTCAGGTGCAACTTGTAGACAACCCCATACAAGCATCTCCATTTCCCCAGAAATTGTTTACCAGTTAAATAACCTTAGGGAGGAACTCATGAGTCATGATTTTATCAAGATTCCAAGATTGTGAGCCTTTACCTTTAGGCTCCAGGAGGGACTTTCAATTAGGTGGAAATTGCTACATAACAGGAATATCTTCATTATTCATGTGGGCCCCTTAGACAGCTAACAGTAATGCGAATGAAGTGACCCATGATGGATCTATCAGAATATATATTTGCCTAATCTCAGGGAACATGAGGGAGTTGCTAGAAACTGACTTTAAGTATATGGGGAATCAATCAATAAATCATGTTTATACCATGGAGATACAAAATCTCTGGGCACCTAAACTCAGGTAAGCTTCTTTGGCTATACTCTGTGCATATTATCACATATCTAAATTGGAAGAGGAATGTACCTTGAGAATAATAAGAGCTATTGTTGCAGATTTTCACTGTTGAGTTCTTGGTCTTATGACCAAGAATAATTAGGCACACAGATATGGGGCATGAGTAAGGCAAAGGAGATTTATTGAAAAAAAAAAGTTGGAAAAGTTTCAAAGGATGCTCAGGATGCTGGCCAGGATACAAATAGAATGAAAGGAAAACTTCCACATTTTGAGTCAGAACTCAGGAAAGCAAGCTCACTCAGGAGTGTGTCTGTGAGCACCTATATCTAGTGCTTCTGCAGATTCAAGTACATTATCACATTTAGGGGATCAATATTCTTCCCATCTCCTTAGCAAGTCTACAAACTCCCTTGGCAAATGTTTTAATCTGATGCCTGTCCCATAAATTCAGGTGTCGTAGTCAGCCACAAGCCACTGGGATGAATCTCCAAAGCACGCACGATTACGGAGAGGAAAAGTATTTATTGAGGTATCAGACCCAGAGGAAGTTAAGGAAAAAAGGCTGGCCCCTTTTCACAGATCCAAGCAGAGACAGAGACAGAAGCCCAGCACCAGGACCAAGCAAGCACACTGTAACACACTGTGATTCACAAAATGCAGATCTCCTGACCAGAGTTCTGGCTCTTCTTTTGCATATCTATCCTTAGTATTTTACATCCAAATTAAAAGGGTCAGTCCCCAGGAGGCTAGGCCAAAGTGGCACTTCCTCTAGCCATAAGCCTGGAGACAATTAATAATTTTAATAAATTCTTAATTCTTTTGGGGGACATTATTCAAACTACCACATCAGGTGTTTTGATTGATTGGTCCCCAGCAGATGGTAACTTGAGAAGTGGGGCCTTGCTGAGGAAGGTATGTCACTGGGGTGTAAATCCTGAGCTTTTTAGCCCCTAGCTTATTAGTGTTAGTTGAGCTCACTTTCCTGTTTTCTACCTGCTATGGTTGAGATGATGTTCAACCTCTGCTCTTGCCAGGAGTTACCCTGCCATCATGAAGCTTCCCCTCAAGATTATAAACCCAAATTATAAAAAAAAAATTCCTCACATCAGCTGCTTTTGGTGGATTGCTCATCCCAGTAATGAGAAGGCAACTATAATAGAAAATTGATACCAGATCAGTAAATTTTGCTACATATATGTTTGGCTTTTGGCTTTTTGGAAGTAATTTGTTGAAGAAATGTGGAAGGATTTGAAACTTTGGCCTAAGAGATGCCCTGCAGTGATGCAAGCAGAGTTTGATGGAACATTCTGGTTAGAATTTAAAGACCTGTATGCAGAAAGAGATGTGAACTATGAAGCTTGGCTTATGTGGGGGAGGAAAGAGCTTTGTTAGGACTGGCTAAGATTTTAGTTGCATTTTGTTGAAACTGCTGTGTTTTGTTTAAACTGTTTTTATTGGAGTATATTTCTTGTATTTACTAATGGGTTTCATAAAGGTATTTTCATACACATATAACATGTATGCTGACCACATTCATTGCCATTCCCTCTCCTTTCTTTCCCTTTACTCAACTGCTAGTCCTCTTCAATTCCCATCTTCCTTCTTTTATCATGTCACATATACTTACATTATATATACATTTGAATCCCCTCCCTTACTAGAAGATACGGCTCCAATGTCAGAGTAAATGACCTCTCAATAGTTGTCCTGTAAAACCCTTGTTCTTCCTTATCCAACTAATTTCTTCCTTTGCTCTAACTAGTTCCACATTACTTTCTTTTGTAAGAAAATCTTCAACAGGAATAACTCACATACTTCATACCAAAATCTGACTCTCAAAGTTATGCCATAATAAATTCTTGCATGGTAAAACTCCACTTAAGCAAAGTTTGTGGTGCGTGAAAATTTATGTTACACAGAGAATAATGCACTGTACTAGATATTTTGTGGATAGCTTGATTTCATCTGCTTTATTCTTTTAAACAAAGAATTGTTTTACTTTTATGTTTTAAACACTATTCACATAAATATAATCATGAATTGGAAGAAAAATTTTTATCTCACTATATGGCTTAGATTATAGCAGAAAAACAAGATATCTTTATATCATATTTTTACAGGTAACTTCTATATAAATAACCAGCTCAATAAATACAAATGCAAACACACATTTAAATTTCAAATAGTATACAAATTATTCACAAGAATACAAAATGAATTACTAGGATCTGATACATTAAGTTCCTCCTGTCTGCCAGGAACTGAGTCATGTCCTATAAACTTTAGCGTACTACTTTGAACATAGCCAGTTTATTTTTTACACATGTGTGTGCATGCATGTTTGTATATATGTGGACATGTGTGTGTGTGTGTGTGTGTGTGTGTGTGTGTGAATGCACATGCATATATGTGCATGTGGACACTGGAGGTCAACAGTTTCCCTCAATAACGCTTTAATTTTTGAGATAGGGTCTCTCACTGAAACCAGAACTCACCAATTTGTAATGATAAGCTAGGTAGCAAGCCCTAGGGACCCTTTTGAGTCTGTCTTCTGAGTGCCTGTATTACTGGCATGTATCATAATGCCTAGGTTTTTACATGTATGCTAGAAATCTGAATTTGTCGGGGTCTGAGGCATTGCCCCACTATCGACCCTGAGCTATGCGGAAATCTAGCAATGTTATGTGCTTCCCAAAACAAGCCATTGCAGCTAATTGCAACATTTCCAGTAAGAGGCCGCTGTGACCGCCGACGGCAGCAGGGTTTGGAAAACTTTTACTATTGTGCAAAGTGAAATGTGCAGCAGTCTCCTTGTTCTTAGCATATAAGCTCGCCTATTGCCTTCAATAAACAGACCTTGATCAGACTCCTGTCTTGGTTTCATCTCTTGCTCCCGTTCTTTCCCACTCATCCATGCTAGAGTCGCCCTCCCGACTTTCATTGTCTAGGCCCCCGGGTCGGGTCAGGTGGCGCCTGACATGGGGCGTGAGGGTGTGGACCCCCTCTGGACGACGCGATCAACTGGTGGACTGCACAGTCAAGAAAATTTGCGGACCTCTGTGACCCAGCTGAGGTCTCTCAAGGTAGGGAAATTCGCGTCACAATGGGTCAGAACTAAAGTTCACAAGAGTTGTTTATTAAAGGTCTTAAAGAATCATTCAGGGTGTGATGAAATTGGGTTAAGAAGAAAAGTTTAGTTCAGTTTTTTGTTTATCTCCAAGATGTGTGTTCCTGGTTCCCCCAGGAATGGACTATAGATTAAAAACGTTGGGCCCATGTAGGCAACTGTCTCTGGAATTACTATGAGACTTTCGGACCTGAGAAGGTCCCATTAGAGATTTTTTCCTACTGGAGTGCCATTAATGAGACACTCTCTTCCAGAGGCAGAAGGGGCCATCAAAGCTGGCGAAAGATTTTGTGCCTCTCTTTCACGGGAGGGTTCTTCTTCTCCTCGTAGTCCATGCCCCTCTGTTATTATCCCTATGCCTCCCTCTGACTCTGACACTAAAACCAACCTTCCCACATCTTCCATCTATACTATCCTTCATCAGACAACTCCTCAAAATATTCAACCATCTGCTCCCCTCTTCCCCCCACCCCAGGCAGCTTTTTGGCCTTGGTGGCTGAGAAAAAAAAATTTTGCCACGGAGCCAAGGGTGCTAACCATTTTATTTTTATTTCAAAAGGGTCAGAAACTATCTTTGCCTTTTTACTGGAATGATTCTAAAATTCAGGCTAATAAAATAATTTTCACTTCCAACCTAACAGCAAAAGGTATGCCTGCGCCAGGTGTGGTGGCGCACGCCTTTAATCCCAGTACTTGGGAGGCAGAGGTAGGAGGATCGCCATGAGTTCGAGGCCACCCTGAGACTACATAGTGAATTCCAGGTCAGCCTGGACTAGAGCTAGACCCTACCTCAAAAAAACAAAAAAACAAACAAACAAAAAAACACAAAAACTAAAACGCCGGGCGTGGTGGTGCACGCCTTTAATCCCAGCACTCGGGAGGCAGAGGTAGGAGGATCGCCATGAGTTCAAGGCTAC
>PVHP010021769.1:0-13915 GCA_004024765.1 Zapus hudsonius | reverse complement strand
CCAGGTCAGCCTGGGCTAGAGTGAGACCCTACCTCGAAAAACCAAAAAAAAAAAAAGGTATGCCTGCATACCTCCATAGGGTGTGACTAAATCCTCTCCCCACTCACTGAAGCCATTCAAACTGCAGGCTGACAATATCGCTCTCTGACTTCAGGCATACTCAGATAATGTAATTTCTAATCAATTGTGAAGCCTTTCTATGGAACCATTTCTTCAGAGTGAATTAAGCCTTGTAACACATGTGGTATTTTCACAGAGCTGAGACAGGAGGATGAAAAAATGCTCAATGGACTAATAAAATTTTCCTTCTTCTGGGTTGTTTGAAGGCATTTTCTTGATTCTACCATTTTTGGATTGTAACTACGATACAGATTTCTGTTTCCTCAGGTTAACTTCGAGCAGTTTTGAAAATTCTACCAAGGAAAATAATTCATATATATATTCTAAGGTTTTAAAGGTAACATTCTCAACTATGGTAAATGTGAATGTAGCTGCTCTCGGAGATCATTATGTTTTGCCTATAGTGTTTCAAAATGTGCAACATAAAATTATTAGCAGGGGATATCTTATATCTATAGATTATAAAATGTATAAATATTTGCTAATAAATATTATATGGTTTGTCAGTTTCTTAAAATTATATTCATAGAGGTGTTACATAGAAGAAATGCCTAGTTGTTTTAATACCAGAATATATATTTTCTACTATTAGGTAAAGGTTAAGTCAGATTGGTATGATTTCTCTAAATTCTATAAAGAATAAAAAGCTAAGTGTCTAGACAAATATGTGTTGGATGCCAATTTTCCTATGATAGCCAATTACAGATTCTAGGGCTCATGGACTTAACAATAGGAAGAGCATATACTTTTGTGCTCCACGGGCTTTTGGCTTCAGGACAGAGCTCCTCCTATTGCCAAATCCCAGAAACAGACATATTTCCCAATGCTTCCTCATAAGCCCAACTGGCCCTCTGGCTTATTTACGAATATAAGGGAAATAACACAAGGAGATTTGTATCTTCTTTGTGATGCTGAAGTCCATGATTATGTAGGTAAATTGAGTCAAAGAGAAAGACATTAGTTTTCCTTTCTCATCTATTTCTCAATGGTTAGAGATACTGTCTTTTGTAAATGCTATATTTTTTCTGCTTGCTTCTAAAAAAATTCCTAAAAAGTATCTTTCTTATGAGTATGTTAAGGACCAGGTTGTTCAATGGTTAGAGACACTTTGCAATGGTAATATTCATTTGTCATCCTTAATAAGACAGGAATCTACATCTAAATTCTGGTAAATATAGTAAGTGCTTTGGGTTTTTGCAAAAGGACTAGTCATAATAAGTTTTAGAGGAATGACCACCCCAAGTCAACTCTAAATGATTCTCTAGCCTAAGTTTTTATAAACAGAGTGCAACTGTTCTTTTGCTTGTGAGACCATGTAAACTGACTAAGGTTACCTCTGGACTTGATGACTCCAGTTATAGTTTTTGGCTCAGTGACTTCTAATTCTAGTCCTAGCTAAAGTAATCAACCCATGAGTTAAGAAAAAAGGATACTTAAAACTAGTTCCATCATTAGGCTTGCTTAGAATTTTCGAGCTGCTCTTAAGAAAATCAGATAATTGAGTTATTAAAAACACCTGATATCAACTTTTATTCTCCCTTCTGTGGTTACTTCCCTTTTCCCATGTCTCAACAGTGATTCTACCAAAAGGGAATAAAAGGGCATAAAAAATCAAAAATTAAGACCAGGGAGATAAAACAAAAGGATAAACAACATCAATATAACAGGTTGCTTAAGGAAGGCCCCCTTTCAGGAAAGGGGACACCACCAAGGATAGCTTCCTTGGTATACAGAGGGGGACACGTTGCGGAAACTGTCCCAAAGGAAAATGTTGCCAGGCCCTTCCAAGACCTTATTCTAGGTGCTAAGGTTTAATTATTATGGTTAAGGTTATTCACCAATATCTCACAAATACTAAATTGTTCATGGGTTAAGAAATGTACAAAAAGAATTCTTATGGCACTCACCCAAGCGAACTATATTTCTTTGTCAATATATAAATTATTGGACAAATTAAGTTTTTAAGGTAAAGGTTACTTACTGGTATTAATTTTCTAAAATAAGTTTCTCACATATAAAAACATTGTGGGTTTAGATGGTTTCTATTTGTTTATGCTAATGGTACCAAATGGTCATCATGGGACTTATGTAACTTTAAGGTTTAATTTCAGCCATTGTGGCTTCTAGCCTCCTATTAGATAAATATGTTGTAATACTCTAGTTAAGCTTTTGTAAAATTTCTGCCATGGAAAAAACATTAAAATTGTCTTATGTTTGTGAGTATCTCTACTATATATCAGGCTAATTAGTGCCTAAAGTTAAACTAACAACATTGGTTGTCAAGAGTTTTCTCTCTCAAAAACAGATTCACCAAGAGTTATATTAACATTCCGCTGTTCTGAATTGACAGGACCAAACTCTGCCTTATTGTGAGTAATCACAGAGTCTCTATCTAAGATATTATTTCAACAATTGTCTTATTTCGTGTACTTAAACTAACTCTTTAAGACATATTCCCTATTCCAGGATACAAGTTCAGATATCTGAGGACTATTTGAGTATCTAAAACCCTCCTGGACAATTGATATGTTTTCAAACATAGATGCTGTCTTTCTGGATGGTTCTTAATCTAATACTTCCAGGTTAGATCTCTATATTTGGACTTATTGCTAAAAATGCTTTCAAAACTATGTTTTGTCTATATTAACAGTCATGAAATATAGTCTGAACTGTTCCAAATAAGTAAATTCAAGGGTGGACAAGATAGACTAAAAGATTATACCAGTCTCTAATTAGATATGCCTTATTATTCAATTGAATGTTGATATGGATATATCTATCTCACAGGGTTGTTACAAATTCCTCTCTAAGTGTGTTAGCCTCCTATATAAAAGTAAAATCCAGGGCTGGAGAGATGGCTCAGTGGTTAAGGCACTTGCCTCCAGTGCCTAAGGCCCCGGGTTCAATTCCCCAGGTCCCACATAAGCCAGACCCACAAGGTGGTGGCCCTGGTGCTCGCTCTCTCTCTCTCTCTCTCTCTCTCTCTCTCTCTCTGCTTGAAAAAGAATAAATAAAATATTAAAAAAAAAATAAAAAATAAAAAAAAAATAAAAGTAAAATCCAATTGGAGCCATGGAACAAAATGGGCTAATATTTTAGCCTCTGTTCCCAGGTTACAAAGGCCACAGGAGATGAAAGGGGGCATGCTTGAGTGTTTTTACACTGCATCTCTGGATGTTACCTCTCCTTCTGAACAAGGAGGATATGGAAACCCAGAAACAAATCAGTGTACAGCACATACTGGAGAGTCCATTTGGAACAAATCGCCCCCCCCCCAGGCTCCCAGCAAGGGAGAGAACCAAGGTCAGCACTACCTGGACTCTGCCTCACTGACAGTGATAATGCTGAGAAAGCCATAGCACTTCTACCAGACCACAATTCCTCCTTGGAGAGCCATTGTGACACTCAAAAGGACATACATGTTAAATCTTGGCTTTATACCAGGTCTTAAACACTCAGAGAGAAATTTATAACCAAGGGTATATAATAATAATTCTAGTCCTATGACTGTCATAAGCCTCCAACCATCAAAATGGTTTCTAACAGGATGGGATCCAACATAATTATGTGCTAGACATCTCCCACTGACACTAAAGGAGTTTTGTGACACCAATCTCTGTCCCTGGCTTGCCCCAGGAAGAATTGGAAAATATATTTTAAAGTCTCCTTAAATATAGGGAAGACAACCTTAACATGTTCAATTTATTTACAAATTTAGATACAGACAGACTATTGTCTGGCATGTTTATTCCTTCCATTGGAGAAGATATTACTAAGAAAATCTGCTAAATTCTAATAATGAGAAAAATCTCAGGGCTCTAAATGCCCCCATACCTACCTTAGGTGACACTTGTGCTGTTATTAAGATTAAATGTTATATATTTCTCTTCTTAATAACTCTGTTAATATATGTCATATGCTTTGCAAGCCATACAGGAACTGCCTCAGTCTATATCAGATGCTCCAATGCCATCCGATAAGCAATTCTGGGGATGATCTCGAGTTTCCACAGTGGACAGCAACCTAACACTGAACCACTCTCCACTGGACACCCTATGTGGAACACTCCCCACTTCTGGGGGGAGCTACCCCACCTCCTGCCTCACAATGTGAGACAGGACAAAATCTTGGCAATGTGATATATGGCTAAGGGGTCTCTCTCTCTCTCTCTCTCTCTCTCTCTCTCTCTCTCTCTCTCTCTCTCTCTCTCTCTCTCTCTGCCCTTAGATAGGGACCCTCCCCTCTCTGAGGGATACCCCCAGCTGCAATAACTTCGTGTCCTATTCAGCAGGAAATAGACGAGAGGGAGACTACTTCGTCCCCATTCCCAACAGTAGTTGGGGTGTCCTCAAGAGAGGGGGGAATATGTCAGAGTTTAGCATTGAGACCCCACATAAGGTTGCCAAACTCCTCTTTTAACCCATCCCCAGTCAGAGCTGGTCACTATTAAGCTTGCCTTGCTTCTTAATAGGGTCAAAAATGGTATTGTTAATTCTTGTTTCTTAAACATATATGTACTTCCAAAAAAAAAGGGAGGACCTGTTGGGGTCTGAGGTATTGCCCTACTGTCAACCCTGAGCTATGTGGAAATCTAGCAATGTTATGTGCTTCCCGAAACAAGCCATTGCAGCTAATCACAACATTTCCAGTAAAAGGCCTGTGACCGCCGACAGCAGCAGGGTTTGGAAAACTTTTATTATTGTTCAAAGTGAAATGTGCAGCTGCCTCCTTGTTCTCAGCATATAAGCTCGCCTATTGCCTGCAATAAACAGACCTTTATCAGACTCCTGTCTTGGTCTCATCTCTCGCTCCCGTTCTTTCCAACTCATCCAGGCTAGGGTCCCCCTCTCGACCTTCATTGTCTAGACCCATGGGTAGGGTCAGAATTCACATTCTTATGCTTGCATTGCAAGAACTTTAGCTACTGAGCCATCCCCTTTGTCCCAATAAGCTTAATTTGTTAAGAAGAAATATTTTTAAAATGTACAACATAGTTATGTGTTTTTCTAAAACCAAATGAACACAATTTGACTTTCTAGTTAACTAGGATCATCACATAGAACACCAACCATTATATATATATATATATATATATATATATATATATATATATATATATATATCATCATACTGCATTGTTCTCAAAGCCAGAATATGTATTTTCGTCTCTGAATCCATGAGAGTATCAGAGTTTCTTGGTTCCTTTTTTGTCTCTAATTCTATGTGTCTGTTTTTCTCTTTACTTCTTTTTTCATTGATGCCTTTGACCACTATCAATTTTATTTTGTGGTTGGTATTTTCTGCTTATAACAATTTTACCTTCATACCTGTTCTTAGTTACTTCTGTACTTTCATTACTTATAAAATTAGAATATAATCTTCTGTTTGAATTCCTTGCAAAATAAGAGTGATGAGTTATGAGAAGGACCTTTGACTAGTTGATCCTCCCAGAAATTTTTTTAGTTGCTTACTAGTTTTTAATCTTGATTTTGGAATGTTAGAGTTATCAAATAGTAACTATTTAGAATGAAATTAATTTCTGTATTGAAATTATTACTTTGTATCTAGATTTTGGAATGTTCCAGTTATCAAATAATAAGTGTTTAAAGTTAAATTTATTTCTGGAATTAAAAATATCAGAGTAACATTCTCCCATGGGTATTCTGTTTGTATTTTTCATATAAGTACCGTGCGCTAACCGATTGCGCCACTGGAGCCCCTCTGTTTGTATTTTTCACAAGGCAGTGAGAACCATGGGCAACCCAACATTACCAACAAGACATGGGGTGATGGCTGACATATAGACAAGAAACAAACCACCCCTGGCCTATCATATAGGATCCAAATGAAACCTATGAGAAAGTGGCAAGATAAACAGGAGACCTATCATGACAGCAAGTCAGGTAACCCATGAAATGTCAATGGAGACAGACATCAACAATAGCCAACATAACCCAAAACAGAAGTTCAGAGACACTTAAGATCTCAATAGTAAAGCATACTTAAAATTCAACCACCATGATTCAGGGAACTGAGCAGAACAGGGAATGGAAAGATTGTAAGTGCCATGGTGGCACAGAATATCCAGAGACATTGCACCCCTCAGCAACAACACACAAAGGAGAAAAAAATAATGGCTAACTCTTGAGCAATTCATAACCCCCTACCTATGGACTGATCCAGTATGCCCACCGTGGAGGGCACCTAGTGGGTTAGGGACAGAGAGGAGGGAATTGGGGGCAACATCACAAGATTTGCTCATACAATGTATCTAATTATTGACAATAAACATACTAAAATACTCAGCTCTCAGGGCTGGAGAGATAGCTCAGTGGCCTGGGTTCAATTCCCCAGTACCCATGTAAAGCCAGATGCACAAAGTGGTGTATGCATCTGGAGTTAATTTGCAATGGCTAGAGACCCTGGCGTTCCCATACTTTCTCTTTATCTCTACCTCTCAAATAAGTTAAAAGCCCTTCAAAGGTCCCAAGAAGAAGGAATAGCCAGGAAATAATAAAGAACAGACTGGTGGTCAGCTGGCATCTTGATGAGTCAGCCCTTCTTGTAATTCAGCTCCCAAGCTCTTTATTCATTCTTTGAGTGTATTGTTCAGACTTAATCAATCATAAAATCTTTGTGTTCTCAGAGTTGGCTATGGGTTTCACCAGGGCACAGGATACTGATATGGGAATTTGGGGTGTCTTTGAGAACTTGAGAGCATTGGTTCCTTATCTCTGATCTTGAGTGTGGGCAATAACTCAGGAGCTAGGATGCCAGAAAACTCTGTCATGGGCAACTTGTATTGAGTCAGTGTCATGGTTTGATCCAGGTGTCCCCCACAATCAAATGAATGTGTTCTCAATGATATATTGTCAGCTGATGGCAGTTTGGGAATTACAACCTCGCTAGAGCTGTGTTGTTGGGGGGCAGGCTTTTGTGGTTATAAGCCAGCTTCCCCTTGCCAGTATTTGGCACACCTTCCTGCCACTATTTCCAGTGCTGTGGCAAAGGTGATGCCCACCCCTCTGCTCCCATTTCTCCACAAGCCACTTTTGTTTGGGTTCTTTCTGTGCAGCAACTAGAAAGCTGACCACAACAGTCAGGGACTTATGAATTCATGTCTCATGAATTCAATGAATGAAATCTAGAGACCAGAGGATAAGGTTCAAAAAGACTTTATTATAGCTGATTTCTTTAGGAGGGAGAGCTTTAAGAGAAGGGAAGCTTAAGAAAAAGAAGAAAGACAGGGTTTTTGCCCAAGGAGGCAGAAGGAGGTTGAGAAGCCCACCCAAGAGTCATGTTTCGGTCTTTCACGTGAGGCCCTGGAATGGGTAGGATGGTCCAGTCAGTTCAGGTGCCCGAGTTTAGGCAATCTTTCCAGAAATTTTAATTCTCTGTTAAAAGTCTTCTCAGAAGGGGTTGGAAGGATTTCCCAGGAGGCAGTGATAAGAAAAAGCCAGATTCTCCCCCAATAAATGTTTCAACATTCTTTGTTTTAAATCTCAGGGACCTGTCACCCCTAAAGTGTCTCAATACTTTTTTTTTTCCTTTCTGGGCATGCACTTCAACTAGCTGCCAAAAAATTGGGACTAACTTTCTCCTAATTCCTATTATTACCACTGAGATGTCACAGAAAGAACAAGTGCTGATAACTATTTTGATTGCTTAAGAGAATCTGGAAATCTGGATGTGTGTGTGTGTATTTGTGTGTTTTGTATGAACCTATGTATGTATATATGTATCTGTCCATGTACTATAGCATGTATGTGATCAGAGGACAATTTTAGGGTATTGGTCCTCACCTTCCACCTTGCTTGAGACAAGGTTTCTCTTTTTGGTCAACTCTGCACATGCCAGACTAGCTGGCTGGAAAACTTTTGAACTCTCAGGATGGCTGTGCTATTGCATATTGCATATTGTATGGGCCCTGGGGAATCTAAACTCTGGTTGTCAGGTTTGCACAATATGTGCTTTTAACCACTGATTCATCTCCCCAGCTTGGAAATCTAGATTTTTTTATGTTAAATTTTGTGATTTGTAATGAAATTACAAACTGTATAAACACTGTAGGCATTTAAGTTAGGTCCATAATATCAGGAATATAACTTGTGTCCTAAAGAACAGAATGCAGTGATCTGTTGAAAGGTTAGGGTTCTGGTTCAATGGGTGACTGTTTTTCTTCATGTCCATTAATCAACTGATATTTTTATTTTCTATTTTACACTCTCTGAGCTGGCTTAATGAGAATCTTTTCCTTAAGGGACAGATTCTATCTTAGTACAACAACTAAATCAAATTTACTCTACAATGGTAGGAATAAAACCTGGAAAATAATTAAATCATTAAAGTCACTGGTAGTCTTTCAGGGATCATGAAAGCCAGAATAATATCTTTCCCTGAACCACTGTGAGTCACGTACCTTTCCATTTGGATCATAACAATTCATCAGAAAACAAAGAAATAAATAAATTGTACTATGAGAGACTTCTAGTAAGTTCCCTTGCTAAGCTTTGCTCTTCCTAGAGTTCAAGGTGACTCAAGAGGAGAGCTGAAGTACAATACTCAAAACCTCATGTTTATGCTTTCAGCCAAAGTACAGATATCAACAGATATCAGGCTTCCATCCTATTTTTAGTTACAATGTAGTTCCTAAGCCCAAGTAAACAGACTTTTGTTTTGTTTTCAGCAAAAAACACTCTCTAAATGCATGTTTCAACTCAGACCTCCATGTAACAGTCCCAGAAAAAAAAAATTCAGGCTATTTAAATCATGTGCTCATGACTGGACCAATCATTGGGGCCTAAAACTGGGGAGTGAGTTCTGGAAGACCTTACACAAAGGCTATAAAGTTAACATACGGGACAACCCCGTTGGTAAAAAAGAAGGCTGGAAATACCCTTCCATCCCCCACTAAACCAGACCAGGCTGGAGTCACTGGCTAAGGCATAGAAGCACTCCAAAGTGTCCCAAGGTGACATGTGACACCTTATAATATGAAAACTCATACTTTTCCATGGCAACTGAAATGCTGATAGGACATGTGGTGCATGGATACTAACAGACTGAGCATGTGTGAAAAAGCCTATGCAGTGCAAATAACCCTAATAGCCATGTTACTTGACATAAAGCCTCATCCTTTGTATTGCTGTTTCAGCTGCTGATTTTTCCTTTGCTTTGGCCCACTTCCATCCTTGTACATGTACCTTTTTCTACTATCTCTGCTTCTTCTACAATCCATATTTTTCTGTCAAATTCCTTATTCCAGGATATAAGAACTGGAATCCTTTCAGAGGTACCCTCCATATGTTGATACCTGCCATTACTACCGGGTTGAACAGACCATAAAACCACCTCTGGGGCAGTGGATCATGTGTGTTAGCATGCTTTTGGCCCCCAGTTCAATGCCCAAACTGTCAAAAATTTATTTCTCTGTCATGAGTTTACTCCTATGACCAGAGGACAGAGTCACAACAGAATCTTTGTTTCCCTATAGGAAAGAAAGGTTTCATTTCCTAGAGAAGTGGGTAGCAGTCATGGACAAACAAGAAACAACACAAGAAACAACTTTAGCAATTCCCAGGCTTAGGCATTAATCTTTTGTTTTAGCTATCTCAGAAAGGAATAGTATTCTACTTATGAAGAAGACATTCAAATAAGTTCTACAATAAATCCTATTAAAACACAATGAAAGAGAATCTTTTTGTGGTAATGGGAAATTCCTTGGAGAGTGCAGTGCTACTTTATAAAACACATGGAAGAATCCCAGCAATGATTCAGGCCATCCATCAAAAGGCATATTTTAAGTCCTTACTCTGCATTTCTGCTTCTCAGTCCAGTCTATCTGGAGTCTCAAATTAGTCCATTTATGGCACATTTCTTATCTTAATATAATTCTCATTCAGGAAATTTTTGGCTGATTGAATAGCATTCTAAGCACAAGCAAGCCCATGGGAGCCCATGCCAGAGTGAACCATCAAGAAACCATAAAATACTTGGGATAGAGAAAACAGGAGGTACATGTGGATTTTCTGCAAATCTGAATACAATTATGAATATTTGAAGTTATAGAATGTCATGCTGGGATAGGAAGCTTTTAGCAAGTGCGTTCTGTAAGGTGTTCTGAGGTAAAATCTAAATTGGTAGGAAGCCAGTTATTTCAATATCTGGTAGGCATTTTCAGGTCACTGAGCAGTTGGGGATTTTGGGGTAGCTGTGTTATAAGGTATACCAAGAACTATTTGTAATGTTTCCATCTACTAAAGAGCTCAGCACTCAGGGACCCAAGTGTCTACCATTTTAACTTCAGAATTCATTTATTTTGTTTAAGCACTTTTCTTCATTCATAGTGCTCTTATAAAGTGATCACAGTCCCTACTCCCAGAGGTAATGTATTAAGCTACTCTGAATGATGTTTAGTCATTTCCTTTTTCCCATTACAGAAGGGATACATAGATTCTGTGACCTCCTGAAACCTGTAGCTTGGGGATAGGCATAAGAGATATATTTTAAAACTGATCAGTTCTGTCAGAGTCTGGCCTTGCTCCCAACTGATTTTTCACTTTCTCAATTGGAGGTCTCTTAAGCTCCAGTAAGATTTCCCTAAGAAGCTTCTAATATGTTAGGGCTCTTAAACTTGCAGGCTTTGCCCTATGGGAAAGGAAAGAGACACACCTAGGAGCAAGCAGTGTGGTGGAACTGAGTGTTAAACAGATGAGCAATGTTCACTCTTTGTGTCTGGAGAAGATCAGTATAGCATATCCCTTCAGGCAGAAGTTGTACACCTCAGAACAGTAATTCTTAGGTTAATTTATTTAGAATGAGAATTTGATTAATTAAATCCTCTTAATGTGTAATTATCCCTTCTTGTTCCTGCTTAACCATTGCCTCCTCCTCTTTTCAATATAGGACTAAAACAGTTGTAAACTGTTATCATGCCCCTGCTTAGTGATCATTTAGCAAAATCACATTTTAAATTCCTTTCATCTTTTCTTTTAAATCAATCACTTTCTTCCATGAGCCTTTTTATTTCTAGCTTTTGCTAGAAGCTTTTCTTCTATCTTTTCCTCTCCCCCTTCCACCTTTTCTTTCTTCTTTTTCGTCTCATTTTGGAATTAAAATACTACAATTAAATGCAATGTTCTATATCCCAAGCTATCTTCTTTGCCTGGGGCCTGGAGCAAGTTCTCTCCTTAATGGAATATTTCTTGCACACTTTTAGGTTTTCTGAATCTACACAGCTATTATAGGTAAGTGCTATCTTCTTCTATGCTTGTTGCAATATAGCCCTGGCTATCAATATTTTTTTGCATGTGCACATGTATGCATGGTGTGCATCTAGGTGTGCAAGTGTATATATGGGTGGATGCATGTGTGGGGGGTGACTATGCATGTATATGCACATGTGTGCAGAGGACAGAGGAAAAACCTTGGTTTTCATTCCTCAGGTATACCGTCCACTTATTAAAATTTATTTTATTTATTTAGTTTTTTTGAGACAGGGTCTAAAATTGGCTTGATTCCAACTCCCTAGAGGTGGTGTTTTATATGGGTCCTGAGGATTTAACTCAGGTCCTTATGATTGAGTTAGGCAAGTATTTGTTGGCTGAGCTCTATCCCCAGCTCCCTCAAATTTGAATTTAATTAGGGTTGCCTGCATGGGCACAGGCGAGGATTATTTACCAGAGCACATGGATCTCACTCTCCCAGCCTCCACTCACTGTTTATAAGTCCTTAGGGATAGGGTCCTCATGCTCTCTTCTATGAATTCCCCAGTCATGGCCTTTTGACCAGGTTTATAGGCATGAATTCCATCCTCTAGAGCAGGCCTCCAATCCAGTCAGAAAGCAGTCATGCCAATATTGTATCAGGGGCACATCTTGTGTAGGCCACAGGGTTCACTTCTGGGTAAAAATGATGATGATTTTTCTCCCCCAGCAGTCTGTATACAACATTCAAGTACTTTGATAGATAGCCATCAAACTGGCAGGATCATTTCCAGATCATTTCCAGATTGATTACTTACTGTGCTGCAACTGAAACAATTGACGTCATCTAGTTGTAGTGGGCATCCAAGAGCACTGGAAATCATCTGGAGCTTTTTGTAAAAAAAAACTTTTTGGGGTTTCCATCTGTTGTAGTTACTTTCACGTTGCTGGGATAATACATCCAACCAAAAGCAGGTGATGGGAGAATTTTTTTAATTTTTATTTTGCCTTATAGTCTCAAGGGGAAGCTCAATGATGGTAGGGGAAAGCATGACATGTGCAGAGAGACTAGACATCATAATCTATCACAGCAAGTGAAAATAGCAGCAGGAGATTGAGATAAATTCTAGTAAAGGAGCTCTGACTATAACACACTTAAGCCTGTGTGGAACAACACACTTCCTCCAGGGAGGCTCTACCTCCCAAATTGCCATTGGCTGGGAACCAAAGGTTCAAAAGACATGAGTTTATCAGGGACATCTAATGGCCTCAAACTTGTAGCAATCCTCTTGCTTCATCCTACTCGGCCTTGGTATTACAGATGTGAACTACCAACCTGACACATCCTATTGGAATATTTTTATAAACTTCTTTATTGTTAATTAGATACATTGTATAGGCAAGTCTTGTGGCGGTACCCCCTTTTCCCTCCTCCCCTTACCCAACCCAATTAAGGCCCTCCTCAGTGGGATTGCTGGACCAGACCATGGGGTAGGGGGTTTATGAATTGTACAAGAAGTAGCAAGTTTTTTTTTCCCCTTTGTGCATTGCTGTTGAGGGGGCAATGACTCCAGACAGTCTACCCCACCATGGCTGTTAAAATCTATCCAACCCCTCTTCGGCTCAGTTCCCTGAGTCTTGGTGGGTGAGATTAAGTCTGCTTTATTGTTGAGGTCTTAAGAGTCTCAGAATTTTTGCTTTGGACTGTGTTGGGTATCCTCTGTGTCTGTCTCCATTATCCTTTCATAGGCTATCTGATTTGCTGTGGAGGTAATTCTTTTGTTCCTCTCACCATTTGCTTAAAGGTTTCATTTATATGGTAAGTTAGGGGAGGTTCATCTCCTCCTGGGTGTCAGCCATCATTCCATGTCTTGTTGGTGGAATTGGATTATCCAAAGTTTTCTCTGCCTTCTGTAAATTACAAACAGAATCTCCAACAGAAAGTGAGATCAGTATAGGTTAAATGAGACAAATTCTGTTAATTTGGTGAGATTCTAATTGGTGTAGCCTCTCTGTAGATCTCTGGTTAGTGGGAGTTTCCCTTGGAGCGAGCCCAGGTTCTTGGTCTCCATAAGAGTTTGCCATAGATCCCAGTTCCAGTTAAGGGTTCCTTGTCACTGAGCAGATCTTCTAAAGCCAATCTGCCAGCCATTGATTACCCACCTAGGTTTAGGGCCAGTATTGTACAGATGAGCACTTCTTGTCTTGTTGGTCTCTCCTATATAACAGTGTCCTTGGCATTCTCATAATATTGGTCCTTGTTGTATATCAGTGACCTTCTGCTTTCTCTGTATATCATTGGCCAGTTTCCTCTGGCAGCTCATGTAACACCTTCGAGCACTAGACAGGATACAATATTGGAGCTGGTTACTTTTCTGAATCCAGCAGGCTTCTCAGTGTTTTGTGATGATTCTGTGATATCTTCAATAATAGGGTCTTATCTTTTGCCCGGGGCAGGTATTCAAGAGCTTTGATATAAGGCTGTCTTGTTATGGGGACCTCTTAGCTCTCTTCCCTCAACAGCTCAGTGTGGGAAGTAACCAAGTACTGAGTCAGGGAGTTACAGGCTAGAACAATTTGTCTTGTGGTTA
>PVHP010021768.1:0-29068 GCA_004024765.1 Zapus hudsonius | reverse complement strand
ACTTGCACTTGCCTAGAATGTGTGAGGCTCTACATCTGATTCCTAGCACGCGCGCGCGCGCGCGCGCGCACACACACACACACACACACACACACACACACACACACACGATTCTTTCAGAAGACAAAAAAAAGGCAGGTCATTTCCACAAGTGGGGAAAAAGGGCAGGTTATCTACAAAAGTCAAGAGTGACAAAAAAGTATCAAGTGGCAGTGACAAGGCAAGAAAGCAACCTTCCCAGAGAAGAATATTAGAAATAATGATTTTTCCCAGGTGTGGTGGCGCACACCTTTAATCCCAGCACTTGGGAGGCAGAGGTTGGAGAGAAATTCTGTAAATTCAAGGCCAATTTGAGACTACATAGTGAATTCCAGGTCAGACTGGGCTAGAGAGACATCCTACCACAAAAGAAAAGAAAGAAATGATTTTCTGGTGTAACTCCCTTTGTGAAAATAGTAACAAGAAAATGGGGAAGAAATAATAGATACAAAAGGAAATTAAACAAAAGGGAAAACAATTATTATCATGAAGACAAAGTCTCAAAAAGGGAAAAAAGTGTTCTGTTATGAATGTTTATAAGCACACAACATAAAACCCAAACTGAGATTTAACCAAAAATTGTAGCTCTAACAGGAAGAAGAGATGGGTAAAACAAAGGAGAAAAATAACATAAATCAAATAAATGTTCATTTACTACACTGTGTCATCAATATACATCTTAAATTAAGACTGCAAGTAGCCGGGCGTGGTGGCGCATACCATTAATCCCAGCACTCGGGAGGCAGAGGTAGGAGGAGCACCATGAGTTCAAGGCCACCCTGAGACTATATAGTGAATTCCAGGTCAGTCTGGGCTAGAGTGAGACCCTACCTCGAAAAACCAGAAAAAAAAATTAAGACTGCAAGAGTATATAGCATATTTTTTCAAAAATATTAAAACACAAATACCAGATTTACAGTGAAAAGAGAGGGCTTACAAAGGGATAGGTTCTACATAAGGTTCTTACTGCTGTTTGGGCTGTGTGTGTGTGTGTGTGTGTGTGTGTGTGTGTGTGTGTGTATGTGTGTGTGTTTTCAGGTGAAGTATTGCTATGTAAACTAGCCTAAAACTCATAGTGATCCTTCAGGCTCAGGCTGCCAAGTGCTGGAATTAAAGGCATGTACTAATATAACTACTTGGTATTTGGCTTGTTTTGAGTTTTTTTGTCTATTTTTCTGTTGTTAAAAAAAAAGAATACCATTTTTTATTTCTTTCCAAGCAAAGAGAGAAAGAGATAATATAGATGCACCAGGGCCTGAAACCACGGCAAATGAACTCCAGATGTATGCACCACTTTGTGCAATTGGCTTTACTAGGGAATCAAACCTGGGTTCTCAGGCATTGCAGGCAAGCACCTTAACTGCTGAGCCATCTCTCCAGCCCCTGCTGTTTTGAGACAGGGTCTTGCTACATTGCCAAAGCTGACATGGAACCTGCTTTGTGCCACACCCTGGCCTTTAACTGATGATCCTCCTGCCTCAGCCACCTGAAAGGATTACAAGTGGTATCATCACACACAGCTGAAGCATGGTTGCTTAACTCTTTGGCCTTTTAACACATGTTCATTTATTATTTATACATATTTTAATAAGCTTATAACAGTTTTGCTTTCTTAATATCTCAACATTTTATATATAATTGTACCATCAGATTTTGAAACAAAATTTTAAGATTCAGCTAACAAAATATTGATAAACTCGTAAAACTAATGTAATCAGCAAACTAACAAATTGCCTTCAATAGTTAAAAAATATATTTTCCTTTGGACCATTTTATTGCAATCACCTAGGTGACTGGGAGAGATGATTTGATTGAACAAAAGATCATCCTAAAAACAAGGTCAGCACAGTAGGCCACACAGCCCTGACGTGGTATGTGAGCATCTTACCAGAGGGAAGCACTTCTGGGGAGCAGCCTCAGCACCACACTGTTTGAGGTAGTCGGCCCAGTCAAAGTCTTGGCTCGGGTAGCCTACAGAGACAATGAGCAAGGCTTCACACACCACACTTTGCCCGATGTCCACCCTCACTTTCCAGCGTTGCTAGTTTAAGTACTTTCATCATTTCAGAGACAGGAGAAAGCGCTCTAGAAATTTAAATCATACTTGAATTTTTCAGTGCTAGTGAGCTGAACCAATGATTTTGCATAGTTAATATGAAACAGCAACTCTGGGCAAATTATAATAATATAACGAGTTATTCGGATAAGTGTTTAAATTTTCAAATTTCAAACCAGACATTATTTTGAGCAATATTTTTGTATGATTAGTTACTGGAAATTTACCAGAAGGATTTAGGACAGTTGTGTCTGGATTTGATTTTGTTCATGTAAACTTAGTCTTTTCATCAATTTTACCAGAACTCGAGCTCTGAAGGGAAAGAAGTAAAATACTGTTACTCAGTGAGTATATTAACATGTCTTAGCTAATACTAATCCAATATTCTTGTGAGGTTTTTTTGGTGGGTGGAAGGGGAGGTGAGACAGTGTCTCATATAGCCCAGGCTGGCTTCAAACCCTCTATGTAGCCAAGGCTATTCTTGAACTATTTCCTGCCTCTCACTGCCATGTATGTGCTGGGATGATTGGCACATGAGACAGTTTCAGATTCCTGTACTACACAATCTGTGTGGTGCTTTCAGGGATAGAGACAAGATGATTAACAGGCCTTAGAGGGGCAGCTGGATAGAAGTAATTATTTCTAATGTCCTATACTACCACCAGGGTGACTATGCTTCATAACAACTGATAGAGAAGACCACCTGTGGGTCTGGCCTACGTGGGTCCTGGGGAACTGAACCCGGGGCCCTAGGTATTGTAGGCAAGTGCCTCAACCGCTGAGCCATCTCTCCAGCCCTAGAGAAGAATTTGTTTACAACACAAAGAAATGACATATGCCTGAGGTGGCTGATATGCCAATTACCTTGATTCAAATCACATTACACACTGCATATATTGAAATGCCACCCTGTTCTCCATAAATACACACAATTAATGTCGATTAAGAAAATATATTTTCAAACTCTCAATGTCTTATAATTTGAATATATTAAATTGAGGAAAAAATCTCAACTCTCTACTGAGGTCTTGACAGAAACGCCTCCAAGCTAGTATCTGGCTCCAAACCATCTGTGTGCACAGACCTGAGGAACCCATTGCCTCTGTTTCTAAGAGCTTACTGCTATTTGGACACAAAGCAGGGTACTAAAGACCTTCAATCCATCAGCCAGCAAACCCTGTAATCACCTTTTTTACCCAAGTAAGAAAGGCCCCATATGCTCTGTCTGCCCCACCCTCACTTCCTGACAGGACATGTCCTGTCACTTTTAGTTATATACTCTACTACCTTCCTTCTGTTTACTTGTCTATAGCAATGCTGAAAGCTCCAGTGTCATTAATGCTTGTTTTCTCCTTTTTTTGTTTTTTTGTTTGTCTGTTTGTTTTTTCGAGGTAGGGTCTCGCTCTAGTCCAGGCTGACCTGGAATTCACTATGTAGTCTCAGGGTGGCCTCAAACTCACGGCAATCCTACCTCTGCCTCCTGAGTGCTGGGATTAAAGGCTTGCGCCACCACGCCCGGCTGTTTTCTCCTTTTTGCATGAAGGAGACAATCAGGATAAAGAACTTGGGATATCCTGAACCCTCCTGCAAAATCAAGAACTTTCTACTGTAAGTCTTCCATGCCACAGCCTCCCATTAGGCACTCAGGTCCTCTGCTCAAACCTAGGAGTTCTGTGGGTATTTTCCACGGGCTCCTTAGAGGGATTAGACTGCACCATCTTTGTTTTCTCCATGACATGTACGCTCCCAGCGAACATTCAATAAATGTCTGCAGGCCGGGCGTGGTGGCACACGCCTTTAATCCCAGCACTCGGGAGGTAGAGGTAGGAGGATTGCCATGAGTTCAAGGCTACCCTGAGACTCCATAGTGAATTCCAGGTCAGCCTGGACTAGAGTGAGACCCTACCTCCAAACAAACAAACAAACAAACAAACAAATAATAAAAAAATTTAAAAATAAATGTCTGCTGAATGAATGAGGTCTGGGTGGAGGGCAGGGATTCTGAGTTTATGATTCATTTTAACCTAAGAGTGCTTTCAGCACAGTGTTTCAGTATTTAGAAAATGAAGCTATGCTACCAAAAGCCTACTAATTCAAGAAAGCGCCATTAACCATTGAGCCATGTTCTCAGACTCATATGACTCAAAATCATACAGATTTTCTGATTTAAAAATTCAGATAAACATATGATAGTTTTCACATACTCTAAATTTAAAAAAAATAAAAATTTCAGTCAAGTACAATAAATCATAACTGAGTGCCTTGATTAAAAGTACAAACACTGCAAAATGAGCTATTACTTCTGTGCCTAAAACTCCTTTCCTACTCTTGACTATAACTTCCCTAAAGAGTCCCCTCCACAACAAGGCCTAGACATCTAAAATTGTCAATAATCTACCTTCTACTCTGGATCAAAGACCTCTTCTTACAAGGCAAGTCCAAATCCTCAGTGTGCACCCTAGCTCAACCCTTGTGACCTTCCAACAAACTCCAGATGGATAGACAAGGGAGCAGAACAGAAACCCGGATTAGAACCTTCCAGCAGGTTCTACAGATGTCTGTGTCAAAGTATGAGAGGAGAACACACTGTTTAGCAGTTTTTAAACTTGATTTGTGGGCTGGAGAGATGGCTCAGCGGTTAGGGCACTTGCCTCCTGTGCCTGGGGCCCCAGGTTCGGTTCCCCAGGTCCCACGTGACCCAGACCCACAGGGTGGTGGCCCTGGTATGTTCTCTCTCCCTCTCCCTCTCCCTCTCTCTCTCTCTCTCTCTCTGCTTGAAGATGAGTGAATGAAATATTTTTAAAAAACATCTCTCAAGTACATTAAAAAAAACTTGATTTGTGACATCAAATATTATGAAATCTAGACCTTCATTTTGTACTTTTCTCAGCTCCCAAAACATTAGAACCTCAGAGGCACAATGATAGATCTTAACAATGCCATCTGACATGCATCCTGTTTCAAGGGCTTCGTATTGAGCATCATGGATTTAACTCTATCCTATGCTATACAGTATGTTTGAGCCCACCCTGAACTACACAGCAAGCCCCTGCATACATAAAAATTATTATTTTAAGAACAAACACAATTCACACCTGGAGGTGGGTTGATGTGTAGGCCATTCTTCAGACTCCACTGTGCAGGAAAGATGCCAGGACTGTGGGCGTGGCACACAAAGGATCTCCGCACATGGTCTGGTCGCAGATCATCCATTTCCACCAGAAAGTACTTCTCATCAAAAACCTATGCATGCAATTAGCAGATAGAATAGACAAATGGTTTTATAAAACATATCACAGAAGTTTATAATGCCAAGCACTCAATAAATCTTAACTCTATATTGGGTACTAATTTAATTATTTTTCATATATTTACTTAGTTTTCATTTTCCTAATGAGGTACCATTATAAATACCATTTTGTAGATAAGGAAAACGAATTTAAAGAAAGGTAAAATAACTTACCTCAGGTTACATAGTCAGACAACAGAGAACCTGGATTCACAAACCAAGTATTTGGGCTCCAAGAAAAATTTAGTTTGGGCTTCATAAGGGGTCAACTATACTACTTTACTAGTGTTTTTTAGACCCTACCCCAAGAAGAGAAGTTAATGAACTCCTCTGGCTCCTAAGCAGCTGGCATCTCTTTAGACTCTAAATTTTCTCAGAATCCTACATAGTTCAAAATCTCCCCTTGCTCTGAGAAAAAATCCTCCACAAAACAAGAAAATTTAAGTCTAAATAGGTCAGATGGTTAAGCATCCAGGCAACTATTCCCACAACCACAGTTTGGGTTCTACTCTCCGTGAATGGGCTTCTGTTCTAGTCCTAAATTCTCTCCTTTGCAGAGTAATTGGCCTTGACAGAGTATGTTCATCTCTTTGGTTACTCTTAACAAGAGAAATTAGGGGCTGGAGAGATGGCTCAGCGGTTAAGGCACTTGCCTCCAGTGCCTAAAGCCCTGGGTTCAATTCCCCAGGTCCCACATAAGCCAGACCCACAAGGCCATGGTGCGCTCTCTTCTCTCTCTCTCTCTCTCTCTCTCTCTCTCTCTCTCTCTCTCTCTCTCTCTCTCTCTCTCTCTCTCTTGAAAATAAATAAACAAGAGAGATTAGAGTCTACATCTGGAATACATGGCTATAGCCATCTTTCTCCCAGATCTGGAGAGAGACACTAATCCCACACCTCAACTCAAAAGCCCTGTAACAGACTGGATGGTGACGACACTGCTTATGCTCATATTTACAAATGCCATGGCCCACACACCAGTCAAACCCCCTCCAGCTGTATCAAGCTAACCTACATCAAAAGAGCATGCCCCTCTATTCTGGCTTACTTGGCTTTGGCTTTGGCTCCTGATCTCTGAAGAAGCAATGCCACAAAGAAAACTGCATAACACAAAATGAAATGTGCTCAAAAGTAATTCTGACCTACAGTGAGTTACATTAGTACAACCTGAAGATCAAAACACTCTAATTTCCTCAAAGTCACCGGATTCTTCCCAGAAGAATTGCTCAACATTACCTTAACAACTGTAGCAGGAGAGATCTCAAAAGGAGACCATGGGTCCACAGCTTCCAATTTCATATTTACAGAAAATGAATGAATTCCAATAACTTGTTTATCCTGAAATGCAAACACCAAAAGAGAGTAAAAATATAGTATTTTGTATTAATTTTATACTCGTATGTAGCTGAACACTTGTGATAATGTTCTCTGTCTCGACTTTATAGGGTTTGGAATCAGCTAGGAGGTACATTTCTGGGCATGTCTTTGATGGCACTTCCAGAGAGTTTAACTGAGGAGGGAAGATCCACCTGGAATGTGGGCAAGTACCACCCCATGGGCAGGGGTTCTGGGCTAAAAGGGAAGAAGGAGAAAGCAAGCTGAGCACCAGTATTCATCTCTCACTGCTTCCTGGCTACAGATACCATGTGACCAGCTACCTCATGCCTTCTCCACCATGGTGGACTGTATCCTCTCAAACCAAATAAACCCTTCCATCCATCCTTAGTTTGCTTTTGTTAGGTATTATGTCGCAGCAACAAAACAAATAAATAATATAAAACTACTCTAATTAAAAAACAGGAAGTACTCCATGAACACAAGGGACACTTGGAGGAAAAACCAAATATATTTTATTACAAGTTAGGGCTATGTGGTTAAGACTGGAGAAGACTGTTGGAAGACAATAAGGTGATCATCCCTCCAGCCTAACCCTTTCCTTTCTACCAGAGGCCACCTTCTCCCTCCTCCAATGGTTATTTTCAATTTTGCTTTTCATGTTCATGCTTTTCTCTTCTATAAGGAGAAAATATCATTTATCATGTTGTTCTTTCTTACCTTAAATAAGTAAGATGGCAATGGCTCTTCCTCCTCTTCTTTCACTTTGGCCAGAATCTCTCGCCACTCAGCTTCAGTTTTCAGATGCCTGATGGCTTTAGTGAGAAAAACAGCATGTTTTATAGGATGAGAAAACCTATATACTTTTAAAACTACTCTGAAAGCATCTCTATAAGCCAAAAAAGTACCTTCCACTGGGAAAAGGAGAGGGTTTAAGCCATGTATGCCCATCGTTACACAAAATAACTTGCACCTTAAATCTCAGTACTTGGCTCTATTCACAGTTCAGAGAGTTAAGGCTTGTGAAAAATCTACAGTAAAAGCATAAGTATTGCTACAATCCATAAAATAATAAACAGCCCAATTGAGACACGTGATTAGAAATACAAAGTTATTTAAACAATTAATTGAGGGCTGGGAAGATGGCTAAGTGATTAAAGGTGCTTGCTTACAAAGTCTTAAGGCCTGGGTTTGATTCCCCAGTACCCACATTAAGACAGATGTACAAAGAAGTACATGTGTCTGGAGTTCGTTTGCAGTGGCAAGAGGTCCTGGTTCTTCCATTCTCTTTCTCTCTCAAATAAATAAAATATTTTTAAAAATTAAAGTCTATAAAGTACATCAGTATGTGTTCTAAATGATACATGCCATAATATGACCAGAAGAAAAACAGGCACATGGTATAACTTATTTGTGCTGTAAACTAACAAAGGCTTTTATAATCGATATAGCATAATGCATAATGCATCACTGTAAGACTAATGTGATAGCTAATAGAAAAATGCTGTTAGTTTTCACCTAGTGGGGGCTGCAGCTCATATCCCTGCTGAGCAGCCCAACCGATGTGATGAAGAAACGGGTCCAAGTAATATAGCCAAGGTTCAAAACTGTCAGAACTTTCAAGTCCTTCATAACGCAGCTTCAGTCGACCCCCAACGTTCTCGACCACGGTGACAATCCAAGTGCTTAAAGAATCCCGAAAAGACTGGCATTCTAATCTGGATCCCGGAGCAATGAGATCTAAAGGATTTCTTCCATTACGGAGCTATAGGTTAAAAAAATGAAATTAGAGGTTAACATATTTTCTTGTTTTTGAGGCAGGTTCTCGACTCTTGCATAGGCTGAACTGGAAACTCACTCTGTAACCAGGCTGGCCTTAAACTCAAATCTACCTCATTCTTTTTAGTGCGGAGACTAAAGGTTTGCACCACCACACCCCGCTAACACATTTTTTTTCTTAAGTCAAGTTCTAAATGATATCAAACCATTCTTGACATTTTTTTACTCATTCAAAAGAAATTGGCATTACATTGTTTACTACCCTGGGTCTCTAACAGCCTCTTATTGCATCACTTCCAGGTGATAAGAAAAGGCTCTATCAATACTGGCACTCAGAAAATCTACCTATAATGCATTAACATTATTCTAATAAATATCTCTAGGTTGCTAAATGAAAAAAATTTTCTTCATTTATTTATTTGCAAGGAAAGAGAGATAAAGATACAGAGAGAGAATGAGCATGCCAGGGCCTCTAGCCTCTGCAAACAAACTCCAGATGCATGTGCCACTCTGCATCTGGTTTTATGTGGGTACTGGGGAATCAAACTCAGGTTGTTAGGTTTTACAGGCAAGCACCTTAACCACTGAGCAATCTCCCCAGCCCAGTTGCTAAATTTTTAAAATATCATCACATTGTCTCTGATTACAAAAGCAAATATGATCAACACCAAAGAAGAAGGCGAAACGTGTCAGTCTCTGACAACTCCAGCTCTACAAAACAACCACAGAAAACATGTCAGGTACCCTCTACAAACACATTAATATTCACTTTGGCTTCTTTCTCCCATTTTTTTCCAAAATAGAAACTATTTTTCACTTTGCTCTTCACTTACTATATCATAGCAACCTTTGTATTACAGCAGATGTAAGCCTCCCTACCTTTAAACTGCTCTTGATATTCTGCGTTATAGATGGGCAATATTATATATCCATGTCTCATGAGATTTTGCTTGTTTCTGATTTTTTTTCTCATTTCACAATCTAATGAGCATAGTAAGAACTTTTGTTATAAATGTGTATGTATGCACATACATGGGTACACATTTGTAGAGATCAGAGTGAAACCTCAAGGTGGTAGTGCTCCCCTTCCACCTTGTTTGAGACAGGGTCTCTCTTGTTATTGTTTTGCTGCTGAAAATGCCAGACTAACTAGCCTACGAGCTTCAGGATTCTTATGACTCTGCCTCCTTTTGCTGTAAGCATGTTAGAATTACAGATATTTGTGCCACTTTGTATCCAGTTTTATGGTGCTGGGATCCAAACTCTAGTAGGCAGGCTTGCAGAGCAAGTACCTTTAACCACTGAGCCATCTGCCTCAGCCCCAAAAACTTTTCATTACACTGAAGAAAAAATTTAACTATCATTATCTTGCTAAATCTTAAAAATTACAAAAAAATAGAAAAGGGGCTAGAAATAGCTCAGTTGTAGAGCAGAATTGAGAGAGTGAGGAGAGAGACAGAGATAGAGACAGAGAAAAGGACACTCATCTCGAAGTCTTAACTATTTCACTCAGTATTACATTATTTTAATAGAAATGCTCTATGAATTATTTATATCCAAGTAGCAAAAGAATATATATTGGAATACATTCACAGGTCAAAGTTTTGAAATGACAGATCATGGTCAAAGCAAAGCAGGATATTTAACAGTTCATTTGCTCAGAATCTCAATCATTCATTCAAGTTTTATTCAGTGTTTGGAATGTCTCAAATGTTAGCTAAGGATAAAGAAATGAGTCAGAGTACAAAAAATAACAGGCTGACATGGTGAACATAGTGACGTGTGTCTGCAATCATGGCTCTGAGGCAGGAGGATTGTGAATTTGAGGTCAGCCTGGGTTACCAAGCCCTCCATCAAAAAAAGGGGGGAGAATAAGAAGAAATTGCTCACCAGTGGGATTTAAAAGATTTAAATCAATCAATGATATAATTAGATGTAAGAGCTAAAAATACAATACTCTTAGAACACAGGAATAAATCAGTATTTACAGCCAGAGCTTGATCAAATTCAAGCTTGATGTTTTGACCTTGATTGTTAAGCAAAACCTGCTTGGCTATAACACCAAAAGTACAGCCATAAAAAAGCTAAACTTGGGCTGAAGAGATGGCTCAGCAATTAAGGCGTTTGCCCTCAAAGCAGAAGGACTGAGTTTGATTCCTCAATAACCACATAAAGTCAGGTGCACAAGGTGGCGCATGTGTCTGGAGTTCATTTGCAATGGCTGGAGGCCTTGGTGTGCCCATTCTCTCTCTCTCTCTCTCTCTCTCTCTCTCTCTCTCTCTCTCTCTCGCTGCCTCTTTCTCTCTGCCTATTTCTCACTCTCAATCTCAAATGAATAAATGAATACTTTTTAAAAAGACAAAAAAATAAACTTAAGCATACCAACATTTAAAAAAGCTTTCATACTGCAAGGATAGAAAGACAACCTCACTCCACACTCAGTCATAGAATGTGTGCCTACCATGTGCAAGGGCCTATATTAGAGGCCTGGGTTTGATTCCCAGCATGGAAAATCGAAACAAACAAACAAACAAAAAACCCACAGTAACAAAGAATGGAATGGAAGAAAATCTCTGCAAATCAAGTATCTGATCTGTTCTTATATCCAGAATGACTGAGAAAGTCTTATGATTTAGTAACAGACAACTCAACTTTAAAATGGGCAAAGGCATTGCTTCAAAAAAGAAACACAAATGCCCTATAAACACATAAGAAGATGCCTAACCTCATTATACCATAGGGAACCACTACAAATAAAAAAGAGTGGTCACACCTACCAGGACAGATATAACTAGATGGGAAGCGTTGGCAATGATGAAAAGAAGTGGGGGAATAGGAATATGTACATATGTGGTTTGAGTCAGGTGTCCCCATAAACATATGTGTTCTGAATGCTTGATCTGGTGGTAATTTGGGAATTGGAGCCTCCTGGAGGCAGTGCATTGTTGGGCGGGGCTTAGGGGTGTTATAGCCAGCTTCCTCTTGCCAGTGTTTGGCACACTCTCCTGTTGCTGTTGACCACCTGATGTTAGCCAGGAGGCGATTCCACCCTCTGCTCATGCCATAGCTTCCCCCTGCCCTCATGGAGCTTTGTAAGCCAAAATAAACCCTCTCCTCCATAAAATGCTTTTCGTTGGGTTCTTGGTAACTGCAACAACATATATACATATAATCCTTCATAATCACATTCCACGTATTCCATGGAGAATACTCCTGGTAAGAAGATACAATTTGAAATTTCATTTTTTGTTTTTTTGAAGCAGAGTCTTACTCTAGCCCAGGCTGGTCTGAAACTCACAGTATAGTCTCCCCAGTGCTGGGATTAAAGACATGTACCACCATGCCTGGCTAGGAATTTCATAATCAAGAATTCATGATAGCCTCTAAAACTATACTAACTGGGAAGCAAGCAAACTTAAGATAGGCTCACTGTCTTCTGAGCCCAAAAAAAGTTGGATCTCAAGTCATCAGGTTTAAGAGCTGCAAATGTCCACCCTGTGGGAGAGCCAACCTTTACTCAGCTCTTGAATGAGAATCCTAAATGCCCCCATTTTCTAACTAGGTGATAAAATCTAGAAATTTGAATTTTTATGTGTTAGGAACTAATTCAGCAGATTCTAAGCTCAATGCAGTTTATAACTTTTGAGGGAAAACTTTTTAATTACTATACCTGTGACTATGACCCTAATAAGGTTTTTTGCTTCAAAGTAGCAAATGAGCACCCACTTTCAGTCATAGGGAGGGTTTTCCACACTGATTGAACATGCAGCAATACTCACGCCCTCTAGCAGTGGCACAGGAGGACTACAAGCTCCCATCAGGCTCTGCCGCAGAAATGCATCCCAGTCAGACACTTTGTCTTTGATGCCTAGATGAGGAAAAAATGATGATTACCCAGTGTCAGCCACAGAGCACGAGAAGCTAAGCAGTGGTACAGCAGCTTAAAGGTGTATCTGTCATTTTGGTGCCTAAGCAATGTGTTGCTTATTTGGAAGCTCGAAAAGACAAAAGCAAAACAAAAATTCTGCTTTAGATAGAGCGACTTTCCAATTGGTTTAATAAGAGATGTACAACAAAAAAGATTTTGAGTTAGTTACAAGACAACTCTCTGAGACTTGGCATAGTAGCTTATGCCTTTAATCCCAGCACACTGGAGGCTGAGGTAAAAGGAACACTACGAGTTCAAGGCCATCCTGCAGCTATGGAGTAAATTCCAGATCAGCCTGTGCTAGATTAAGGCCCTACCTTGGGAAGAAAAACAAAATAACGAAATCAGTGCTTTACTTTTTATTATGAAAACTTCCAAAATACAGAAAAAGGTATAAAGAGTCCTGATGCACCCTAGCTTCAATAACCATAACCTCAAACCAATCTGTTTCAACTAGAGCAAGAGTTAGCAAACTATCACCTGTGGGTTCAGTCTGGCCTGCTGTCTCTTTTGTAAATAAAACTGTGCTAGAACACAGACATGCCGGCTGCTGGTGTTGCCTGTGGCAGCTTCACACAGCAAAGGTGGAGCAGAGTGGCTGTGACCTACAGAGCTGACACATTCACTACTTAGCTGAACAGATAATTTGCCAAACCTGGCAAACAAGTCTATATCCTTACATACTTCACTTCTACCCAATCAAGGATTACTTAGAAGCCAATTCTAATCATCATATAACTCTTCCATATGTATTTCTGTATAAATTTTTTTTTTTTTTTTGGTTTTTCAAGGTAGGGTCTCACTCTAGCCCAGGCTGACCTGGAATTCACTCTGTAGTCACAGGGTGGCCTTGAACTCATGGCGATCCTCCTACCTCTGTCTCCCGAGTGCTGGGATTAAAGGCGTGCGCCACCAGGCCCGGCTTACTTCTGTATAAATTTATTTAAAAAATAACTTTTTATATAACCAGAACATCACACCTTTAAAAAAAATCAGCACTTAGGAGGCAGAGGTAGGAAGATTGCTGTGAGTTCAAAGCCAGCCTGAGACAACCATAGTGAATTCCAGGTCAGCCTCAGCTTAATAATGATTCTTTAATGATTCCAAATGTTTAGTTCATGTTCAAATTTTCTCATTTATCTTATAAATGGTTTTCAACTTGTTTGATCTCATTATGATCCAACGGGAGAGCCACATATATAGCAGTCAGTTATCTAAATTTCTCTTCATATGTAGGTTCATTCTTTCCCATCACCTATCTTCTTCTTCCTTCCTCCCACCCTCTGCCCCTTCCCACACAGACACTGTCTTTCTTTAATGGCACTGGGGATTGAAGCCTGGGCCTTCTGCATGATAGGCAAGCACTTCTGAGTTATGACCCCAGACTTGTCCCCTATATTTTCCAAATATCATTACTTAGAACAAGAGCTCAGAAATTCAGATTTAACCTCTCTGAGGGCAGGTAACTAGAATTATATCCCTCCATCTGAGAGGCACATAAGTTCTGGATGCCTGTCTTTTTGGTGCATTAGCAGTTTTTAACAGTCACTGCATGAATCCATGAATTCACTTAGGACAAAGTGTTGACATCCTACCATTCCTTTTTCACTGACTAAACAAAATACTTCTGTAAAGAAAAACTAATGAACTTGATTACTCAGAAGTGAAGCTTACAAAGAGAAAGCAGGTTTTATGTCTGATTCTCTATCCTTTCTTCATATTTATTGGCCCTCAAAATAATCAATGAGGAGGTTGATGCTACCAACACAAGATCTGCATGATATGAAGGGGGGAAATGATGACATCAAAACAGAAGAGGTACTAGCTGCAAAAAAGAAGAGGTTCATTGGAGGTGGGATACAGGAGTGAGGACAAAAGTAGGCAGAAATTATCATCAGGGCATATTTCATATGTGTACAGAGATCGTCAATAAGAAAGTATTTAAAAGAGAAAAAAACAATAATCAGTTTTTTTCTCCAAAGGCTATTAATTAGTTTTGCTTACAAATTTCACTATGAAGTCACAAACGAATGCTGTTTGAAGTTTCTATAGCTATACTCCTTCTTGATGCTCAAACTACCCTATCTTTAATCAGGAGGAATCTCTTCAGGCTGGTTCCTGAGACCTTTTGTCATGACAGTATGGCAAGATATTTCTGGTTCACTTGTACATTTCTGGATCCATAATTAACTACTGGTCTGAGGAACCCCACTTTGTTCCAATAAAAATGGTATTTAAAGTCAGGTGTGGCAACTAATTTCTATAATAATTCCAGCACTTGGGAGGTGCAGGCAGGAGGATCTGTAGTTCAAAGTCATCCTCAGTTGCATAGTGAGTTAGAGTCTAGTCTGAGCTACATGAGATCCTGTCTCAAAATAAAAAGTATTTAAAGTTCATAAGTGAGGCTATGGGCACTCATTTATACTGCTTTGTTTCTAAGACTTTAAAGTGCCTACAACTAGAACTTTTGTGTCTTTTTTTTTTTTTCAAGTTAGGGTCTCCCTCTAGCCCTCAGGCTAGCCTTGAACTCACAGCAATTCTCCTACTGCTACCTTCCAAGTGCTGGGATTATAAGCATGTTCCGCCACACCTGGCTTGTTTCTTCTTTTTGGAAAGATAAACCACACTAACATACTTCTACTACAAATTCAGAAAGATGAAATTTTACTTAACTATGTAGGTTTCATTTTCTTTTACTCAATTATGTAAGCTATATTTCCTTTCCATGAGGACAAAAATCCTAGTTTCCAAAAGACATTATTTAGCTTAATCTCAAATACACAAATAACTATTTCAAAGTAAAATCATTATCTCTACAACTAAAAGCAAAGGTTTTCTTTTGTGGTTGTTGCTGTGCTAATGCAGAGATGTAAAAATTACTGCCACTGCACTTCCATGTGGCTATCCCTCAAGCTCCACCTTGCATGGGATTCAACTGAAATCCTTTTCTGTTGTTCTTGGTTAAATAAGATGAATTTTCCTTTACTTAGGCTGACAGGACAGACTAACTACTTTCATATTTTTAGAATTTCCTATTGTATTGTTTTCTACAAAGTAAAAGGCATGGCTTCCTAGAAGCCTCCAATATCCATCTTTGTATCTCACTTTCATCTGTCTCTAACAATGCAGGCTTTCTTGGGAGAAATGGCTGATTTCAGAGCCAAGAAAGAAAAAGTTCCTTAGGTCAAAAAACAAGAAACCACGGAAGAAATGAAGAGGACATATATAAAAGATAAATTACAGAGCTCAAAGAGGTGTACACACACTGAATTTAGGAGAATTTCAGCATCAAAACAAATAATGGTAGCCAGGCATGGTGGTGCACGCCTTTAATCCTAGCACTTGGGAGGCAGAGGTAGGAGGATTGCTGGTTATTTTGAGGACTACAGAGTTCCAGGTCAGCCTGGACTAGAGTAATACCCTACAGTGGAAAAAAATAAACCAAAAATAAATAAATAAATAACACAAATAGTGGTAATGAAAAATTATAGCTTATTCAATAAAATTAGAATCACTGACATAGGTACACACACATACACACGTACATGCATAAGTGAGAAGAAAGAAAGAAGACTCTATAGAAGAAATTCAATTAAGAAATGTAGAATAGGGGCTGGAGAGATGGCTCAGCGGTTAAGGCACTTGCCTCTAGTGTTCAAGGCCCTGGGTTCAATTCCCCAGTATCCACATAAGCCAGACCCACAAGATGGTGGCCCTGGTTGATTCTCATTCATTCTCTCTCTCTCTCTCTCTCTCTCTCTCTCTCTCTCTCTCTCTCTCTCTCTGCTTGAAAATGAATAAATAAAGTATTAAAAAAAGAAATGTAGAATAAACCAGAAAAATACCATTTGATATCCCCTGGAACAATGATTGGTTCTGGCAAAATTATCAACGGATGCTAAAAACAGTGAGTGAAAGTTTGAAGAGCAATAGGATATTTTCATAGTCTTAAAGTATTTTCCTACAAGGTACTAGTTAAAGAAAAAGGGTAAGAGAGTAATTTTGCAGTAGAAAAATCTGACATATACCAACTTAAAAGTGTTCAAAATACCACCAGCAATGAGACAAAACAGCAGCACACATCTGCTGCAGTACACTGAAAGAACCTACTTTCTTCATTTGGCCGATCAAAAGTATACAACCTTAATCAAAGGAAGCATCCACCAAACACAAATAGGGGTGGGGATGCTACAAAGTAAGAGGCTTTTACTCTTTAAAAATGTCAAGACAAAGAAAGACTAACAAAACTACAGAGAGAAGACAGCCAAATGCCTTGTGATACTGGTGTGGATTCTGAACCAAGAACAGAAAAAGGCCATTGCAAATACTCCTGGGACCAGGATATAAGAAAACTGTTGAGAAAACTGGCCTATATCCCTCAAACTACCCAACTTATGAAAGACAAAGTCTGAGGATATTTTCCACATCAAAGAAACATTTATTAGAATGCAACACATGATTCATGATTTTCTTGTAAAAATATTATGACAGTTAAAAAATGAGCTTCCGCTTCAACCTCTCATTCCCCACTCAATAAAGTTTCAAATAAAAAAACTTAAAGAAACTAAAAAAATGAGCGAGATCTATAGATTAAATAATAGCAGTTTATCAAATTTATTTTCCTGATTTTAATATCTTACTGTGATCATGAACACCTTGTTTTTAGAGATACACTAAACTATGAATAAAAGGGCAATATATCTAAAACTGACTCTCAGGTAGTTAATAAAAAGCAGGGGCTGGGAGAGACGGCTCAGCAGTTAAGGCATTTGCCTGCAAAGCCTAAAGACACAAGTTCTATTCCCCAGTACCTAAAGTCAGATGCACAAAGTGGGGCTTGTGTCTGGAGTTTGTTTTAAAAAAAATGACTGGCACGATTTAAAAAAAAAAAGAGTCCTTCTAAGTAAGCGCCTTCCTAGAATGGAGAGTCATCTGGTTCATTTTAAAAGCTCACAGTGCTTGGCCTTGTCACTCATGCCTATAATCCCAGCATTTGTGAGGCAGAGGCAGGAAATTTGTCACAAGTTTGAAGTCAGCCTGAGCTACAATGAGGTAAGCCTGGGCTATAAAGTGAGACCTTGACCCAAAAAGAATTCATGGTTACAAGATTGATGATAAATTAGAGAAGACAGTGAAAATAGACGCTAGATGTGGTGGCACAGGCATGCAATCTCAGCATTTGGGGACGCTGACACAGGGGTTTTCAAGTTCAAGACCAGTCTGGGCTAAAGAGTGCATGACTGTAAACTCAGCACTCGAGAGGAAAAAATGTGAGTTCAAGACCAGACTGAGCTAAACAGTGAGACCCTGTCTCAAAAAATCAAGGGCTGGGCTAGAGAGATGGCTCGTTGATTAAGGCAGTTGCCTGCAAGCCTAAATCCCAGAGTTCAATTCCTCAGTACCCATGTAGAGCCAGATGCACAAGATAGCACATGCAGCTGGAGTTTATCTGCAGTGGCTGAAGGCGCTGGCATACCCATGCATACCCATTCATATTATCTATCTATCTATCTATCTGTCTATCTATCATCATCTCTTTCTGCTTGCAAAAAACTTTTTAAATATTTTTTGAAAAACTAAAGGCTGAGAATGTAACTCAGTGGTAGGCCACTTGCATGTGTAAAGCCCTGGGTTCAATCCCTAGAGCCAAAAAGCAAAAACAAATAACAAGATTTACAAATTACTAAACTCAGAGAGCCTCATAGTCTGAAAGGGTGAGAAGCAATTGTTTGTGATGGTTAGGTTTTGTTGTCAACTTGATCTTTTTAATTATCTTGGATGGGTCTCTGAGGATATTCACAGGAAAGCAACTTCTCAGTAAGGGGCAAGATATAAGGAAGCTAAGGGAAGCTAAAAATTAACACCCCTTCCTGAGAGTGTAGTACAGGAAGGAAATTACAGAGCCAACAAATCTGGGAAAGGGTTTCAAAAGATCACCCTAAGGCTATATAAAGGAGGGAAAAATTTCTTTTCCCCCTGCCTGTTTGTTGTTCTGTGATTGTGATGTTGGTGATGGGTTTCTCTCTCTGCTTGGACCTGTGAAAGGGGTCCAGCCTCTTTCACCATTATGGAACTTCCCCTAGACCTATAGCTTCAATAAATCCTTTCTTCCCATAAATTGTGCCTGGATTGGAGATTCATCCCAGTGGTGTGTGGCGGAGCATGACAATTTTTTTTAAATTTATTGTCCATAATGAGTTACAACATTTAGTGGGCAAACAATGAGTTATTATCCCCAATTCCCCGCTGCCCTCCCCTCCCCACTCCACTGGATAACCTCCTCCATGGGTCGTCTGGATCAGTCCTTATGACAGGGGACCATGGATAGCCTAGTATTCAGCCAGGTTCTCCTGGCCATGCCTCTGGATAATCTCCCCCACCACGGACAATTTTTTTAAATATTTTATGTATTCATTTTCAAACAGAGAGAGAGAGAGAGAGAGAGAGAGAGCGCGTAAGCGAGCACACCAGGGCCACCACCTTGTGGGTCTGGCTTATGTGGGTACTGGGGAATTGAACCTGGGGTCTTAGGCACTGGACGCAAGTGCCTTAACCACTTAGCCATTTCTCCAGCCCCAGACAATGTTTTTTTTTCAGACAATGTTTTTTAAGAGTATCATAAAAATATTTATATTTATGGAGAAGTTATTTTTAAAAGACAGGCATTATTCTTTATAAATATTTTTATTCAAAATATTAGCCTAAAATGTTGAGTAAAACTATGTGTTATGTAGCCAGGCGTGGTGGCGCACGCCTTTAATCCCAGCACTCGGGAGGCAGAGGTAGGAGGATCGCCATGAGTTCAAGGCCACCCTGAGACTACATAGTGAATTCCAGGTCAGCCTGGACTAGAGTGAGACCCTACCTCGAAAAACCAACCAAAAAAACTATGTGTAAAAAAGAATGAAACCCTTGAGTCAAGGACAATTTAAATTTTCTAACACTAATATCACATCAAATCTTAACAGGAAGTATTTTACTACCTTCTGGAGCCTCAAGGGTCTTCTTATTCTGTTCACACCACCCAATGGGGTAAAGGCCAGCCTTCCTGATGTCACACCAGAAGTCTGCTCTTCGGTCCTCCCCATAGCCCTCATAGCGGAGGAGAAGTAGCTGCTCACAGGCAGTAATGATGGTGGCAACCCAATAGGTTTCAGGATCTGTTCTCACAGCCACCTCCAGTTTCATCCCAGGAGCAAATCCATTTTGCAAACGCGTGTCCACCTGAATAAGAAAATATTATTAGGAACCATAGAGTATTTCACATGAGCATTTCTCTGCCTTGTATTCTTATATAAGACTTAACAATGCAATTACAATCTCAAGGGAAACATGCGAAATCCCCATCTAATTCATAGTCGTGAACTAAGCAGAACAGGAAGAGCAATGCTGCTCCGTTCCACGTGACAATGAAGGAAACTGGTATTCAAAAAGCAGTCTATTAGCCGGGCGTGGTGGCGCACGCCTTTAATCCCAGCACTCGGGAGGCAGAGGTAGGAGGATTCCCATGAGTTCAAGGCCACCCTGAGACTACAGAGTGAATTCCAGGTCAGCCTGGACTAGAACGAGACACTACCTCGAAAAACAAAACAAAAAAAAGCAGTCTATTATGATTACAGAAATGCTTTCTATAAAACATATATATTACAAAAATTCATATTTTAATAGCCCTCAACACTTCTTCAAAAATGACTTCTATATCTCTAAACAAATAATTTATGCAACAAAATAGGAAAATGGTAATAATGGTAATAAATTAGGATGTACCATACTCAAAGAGCCATACTTTCCAGTGTTCCTCAAAGCCTGCTCTTCTATCAGTTATCCTTAAATAATGTTCCTTCTTTCCCACTTGAAAGTGCTCTGATTCATTTGAAAAGTTGTATAGTGATAAAGGTATGGGTCAGCAATTCTGGTACGAAGTTCTAAGTGGCCATACTTAGAACAATGTTAGCACTAATATAGTGAAAGTAACACATTATAAATCATACACTTAAATTTTAAGTCCACACTAAGAGAAAAAAAGAAACAGGAAGAGGCAGATCTTCCTTAGAATAGGAAAATAATACAAAAAAAATATGATGGGAAGATCTACGTGGGTGGTTCACAGGTATAGTCCCATTATTCAGGAGGTCAAGGTAGGAGGATCATGAGTTCCAGACCAACCTGGGCTATATTGTCTAATATAAAAAAAATCAAACAAACAAAATGATGGAATTTAAAAAAAAAATCAACATTAGCTAGGCATGGTGGTTCATGCTTATAATGCCACACTCGGGCTGAGGCACGTAAATCACCACAAATTCAGTCAGGCTGATCTGCATAGTAAGTTTAGGTTAGGTTGAGATGAGATCCCATTTCAAAAAAAAAATCAACATTAGACAAACACCATGCAAATAAACATGGCAAGCAAGAATCATTGACAGATGCTTTAATTACTGTGATGAAAAATAAAGAACTGAATAATCTCAAAGTTTGTCCCTATAAGATCCTAAAAATTTTTTAATATTTTATTTATTCATTTTTCAAGCACAGAGAGAGAGAGAGAGAGAGAGAGAGAGAGAGAGAGAGAGCGCACCAGGGCCACCACCTGGTGGGTCTGGCTTATGTGGGTCATGGGGAATTGAACCAGGGGCCTTAGGCACTGGAGGCAAGTGCCTTAACCGCTGAGCCATCTCTCCAGTCCCGATCCTAAAAAAATTTTAAAGGCAAAGCAATAACATTATAGTAAAGAAACCTGGCAGACACCACTTAATCTGATCTAAATTAACATTATCATCCCTAAAACATCAATATCAACGGTGCATATAATCCCAGCATTCAGAAGGTAGAGGCAGGAAGATCGGAAATTCAAGGTCACCCTTAGCTACATAACAAATTCAAAGCCAGCTTGGAATACATACATTAGTATCATGTACCCTTGACATCATACAACAAGAAAAACACAACTTTATTCCCATGACATGTTTGCCAAAATCTGCACACATTCAATTTCATCATGGGGGGAGGGGGATTCAAACTGAGGAATATTGCTCTTTAAAAGGGTCAGATCCATGAAAGATGACAAAAATGATAAAATGTACATTCTAAGAGATACTGGAGGTGTGACAAATAAACAGAAGTGTGACAATCAGTATCACTGGAAAGTGAAAGTGAAGCTCTGAAAAGGATAGAGCCAGAAAAGCAAAGTTCCACATCCCTTTATAAGTAAATCTGACAGTTTGGTAAGAAGTTTACATTTGAAAATTTTTTCTGAAATATGTAACACATGCCTAAAAGACTGTATACTGTAGCTCTAGAAGCATGCATAGACGATACCAAGAAGCAACACATCTCATGAGTAAAGACAGAGCCTTTTGCATATCACCCCACTCTGAAGATTCCGTCATGTGTTTTTAAGTAAACAACTCCCCACTATGATCTCTTCTGAGACCAGGGCTTTAGAAGTCACTCAACTCTTAAACTGAGTCAGTGAAGTTTAGGCTGTTAGTGACTAAACCCTGCCACTAATGGCTTCAGAGTTCAAAGTTGAAAAACCAGAGACTCCAAGAATTTCCACTCTAAGAGAATAGACCTTCCTCTTCTGCCTCCTAGTCCACTCTTGGCCCCTCCTGCGATGCTTCCTCTGGTGGAGTAACTGATATCGACTGGCACAAGCACAAGGGCTTTTTCTCTCATTTCAAGAATTAGCGCCTCTGAGGTAGAATCATCCACCTGACATCTGACATCCTTGGGGATTTAGGAACTGGCTTTGTCATGTGCGGGCAACAGTGAGCTCAAGCAGGATATATTCTGGCTTGTAGGTTTCAGACATTCACAACTTTTAAGCAGTCCCTCAAAGACCTACACCATTCTATGATGCCGAGACAATTTTTTGAAAAAAATACTGAACAAGAAACCAGTTCATCAGTTAGTTGTTCTTTCCATGGTTTCACCAGTTCCCTCAAAGCACCCCTAATTTTAACGTAAATGATCCTATCCATCGCCCTTCTCCCCATCTTGTCCTTCCCACACCGAACCAGGTGGGAGGACAGCAACAAGATACGGTTCATCTTCAAAGAGCATCTCCACAATTCTTAGCCTTCTTCCTTTACACTGACTCTGCGTTTTTACAAAGACCCACATTCTATGTAAAAATTCTTCCTACCTACCCTGCTCTAATCCGCAAAGGTAACTACTATCCTGAATTACAACAATGCAATATCACCTATATTTTAAAAATATTTTTATTTATTTGAGAGAGAGTATAGGCATGCCAGGGCTTCTTGACACTGCAAATGAACTCCAGGTACATGTGCCACTTTGTGCATTTAGTTTTACATGGGTAAAGGGGAACCGAACCTAGGCTAGCAGGCTTTGCAAACAAGTACCTTTAACCACTGAACCATCTCCCCAACCCAGTATCACCTATATTTTGATAGTGTTTTGATACCATTTTAGATTATTCTTATTCCTGCCAAATACTGCTGATAAGATTCATTCACATTGCTACATGTAATGCTAGTCTTTTCCAGTGTTATGGATGCTACAATTTATCCTGTGTTACCAGTATTTGAACAGCTTGGAGGTTTTTATTGTCATGGTGGTTGTGGTTTTGGGTTGTTGAGACAGATTCCTTATATAGCCAGGCTTGCTTCAAACTCATGCTACTACTGCTTCAGCCTCCCAAGTGCTAGGATTATGGGCATGCACCACTACACCTGGCTTCCGTTCAGTTCTGGGAGGCTACAAATAATGATGCCATAAACATTTCTGTACATGCATTGGTGCAAACAAATGTCAATTTTTGTAGTAGGTTATTACTGAATTATTTTTCCAAGGTAATTATAGCGACTAACTCTCCCAAATGTGTATGAGCCAGGTGTAGTGGTGCAAGCCTGTAATTCCAGCACTCAGGAGGCTGAGGTAGGACTGTGCTGAGTTTGCTGGTGGTGACACAGCAAGACTATGTTTGCACCTGGTCAAAGGGGCAAACATACTCTCTTTAAGTTCTTTGTATAAAGCACCAGTCCCAATCATTCATGACAAAGTTCTCAAGATCTCTTCACCTCTCAAATGCCTGGCCTTTTCATACCACCACACTGGGAATTCAGTTTTAGCATATGAATTTGGGGTGACACAATCATTTGCCTCAGAGCAGAGGTAATTAGGTTAAATGAGGATATATGGTAAAGCTATGATCCAATATAGTTAGCATCATTATAAGAAGAAATGCCAGAGAGCTCTCATACAGGCAAGCACATGCATTTATACAATACTTGCTAATTCCTTCTTATGAGACACAGTGAGAAGGCAGACATCTGCAAAGAACCCAGTCCAGACCAGAACCTAAGATAAGCTTAGACTCTGAGTCTTCAAAATTGAGAGAAAATAAATTTCTGTTGTTTAGGAACAACCCAGTACAAGATGTTTCATCATGAGAGCTCAAGAAAGCTATGACAAACATGAAAAAGAAATTTGAAATAGTCTTATTATGTAGCCCAGATAAGAATCAAATTCATAATCCTCCCGCATCAGTCTTCCAAGTGCTGGGATTTTAGGCACCCAGCACTAACTGTAATTTTAAAATTATTAGTTTAATGTGCTTTAAAAAGAAGTTTAGGAGGAACAGGTTAAAAACCAAGTCTACATATGAATTACTGATAAAATAAAATTCAGGAGGGTATTTTCTTACATTCTAAAGCTGTCACACAGGGCAAACACGCTGTGTAAAATAGTAAACTGAGATAGTCAGACCTAAAACTGGCCTATACAGGCCATTAATGTGACCCAATGTATGGTATGCTTGAGTTTCTGCTCAACATGAAGAAAAGCAAGTAACAACACTAAAAGTACTTTCAATTATCAAACCTATAGTCATAAAATATAACAAAGTTTAAAAATGAACAATTTTTTAAATAAAAAACAAAGTAACATTCGTGAGCAGTCAAATAAATAAAATCTATATTTATAGCCAGGTGTGGTGGCGCACGCCTTTAATCCCAGCACTCCGGAGGCAGAGGTAGGAGGATTGCCATGAGTTCAAGGCCACCCTGAGACTACATAGTATATTCCAGGTCAGCCTGGGCTAGAGCGAGACCCTACCTCGAAAAAAACAAACAAAAAAAGAAATAAAGTCTATATTTAGGATAAAAATACAAAATCAAAAAGGATTTTAGGAAGCCGGGCATGGTGGCGCACGCCTTTAATCCCAGCACTCGGGAGGCAGAGGTAGAAGGATCACCATGAGTTCAAGGCCACTCTGAGACTACAGAGTGAATTCCAGGTCAGCCTGGGCTAGAGTGAGACCCTACCTCAAAAACCAAAAAGAAAAAAAAAAAGGATTTTGGAATATTCCAGGTTTCCTTTTTAAATTTTTTCTCAAGTTGGTGTACAAAATAATGTGTTTCACTGTAACATTTCCAGACATCTGTGTAAATCAGTGTACCTAGCTTATATGTGCCACTCCCTCCCTGCTACATATGCCAAACTTTCTTAATGAAGATAGCAGGAAGGAAGAAAAGGAAAAACTATTTAAGTTCTTTCAAGTGCCCCAATTTAAAATAATTCTAAATTCTCCTATCAGACTACACTGATTAAAAGAAAAAAGGTAAAAAAAAAAAAAGAAAGAAAAAAGAAAAAGGGTTATTGCCTACATGTTTAAATGATGCATAAGGAACTGCGGTGGAGCCTGTCTCTTCTAGATAATCTTCCCAGCTTAATTCCACTTCTTCTAAACCAGATCCAGCATCTGCAATGAAAAGCAAAACAAAAACAGGTGAATCTCAAGAAAACTCAAAGTATGGAAGCATGAACTTACTTCAGGCCAAGTTAATTGATTATATGCAATAGAATTGGTTTTTGTTTGTTTGTTTTAATGGTAGGTTCCCTTGGGGCAATGACTGTAAATAAAAGAGAACAGACCTCTGACCTGATAGGGAGAAAACAGATCTAAAGTCCACCCAAATGGATCATATGAAGCCAGTGGGAACTCTGGACTGCAATTAATATCTAATATTCAACAGTCAGGTAATTTTTTTTTCTTATTTGTTTTAAGGCAGGGTCTCAATCTAGCCCAGGCTAACCTGGAACTCTCTCTGTAGAAGGCCTCAAACTCACAGCAATCTTCCTACCTCAGTCTCCCCCAAGTGCTGACAAAGGCCTGAGCAATCATGCCAGGCTTACAATCAGGGTACTTAATAGACATTTCAAGCATAAACTTTCTTTTAAAAATATTTTTTAACTTTTTTTTAATTTATTTGCCAAGAGTGAGTGAGTATGGGTGCCCCAGGGCTACCTGCCACTGCAAAGGAACTCCAGATGTATATGCTACTTTGTACATCTGGCTTCCCATGGGTACTGGGGAATCAAACTCAGGACAGCCGGCTTGCTTTGCAAGCATGCACTTTTAACCACTGAGCCATCTCCCCAGCCCTCAAACTTAAGCTTCCAACCTGATTCTGAATATTCTCCAACTAAGTTTTAAAAAAATGCTAATTGGGGCCTGAGAGATGGCTAAGTGGTTAAGGCACTTGCCTGCAATGCCTTATGACCCGGGTTTGATTCCCCAGTACCCATGTAAAGCCAGATGCACAAAGTGGCACATGTATCTGGTGTTCGCTTGCAGTGGCTGGAGGCCCTGGTGCATCTATTCACTCCATCTGTCTCTTCTATCTCTCTCTGCATGCAAATAAATAAAATATTTTAAAAATACTAGCAGTTAATATTTTTGCTCAATTCAGAAAATGTAAAGCTATCTTTTTTATTTCTCCTTTTCTTTCATTCCTTATTTCCAACTGAAAAAAATTCTGTAGTTACTATTACTGAAACATATCCCAAATCTAACCACTCCTTTCTCTACCCTTTACCTTTCAGTCATCATACTTACTTACATAAGATCTAAAATCGTTGAAACTACATAGGTCCTATAGGATCTGACCACTAGAGATCTATACTCCCATTTTCCACCAAACAGACTTTTACAGCTTGTACATCAGGTGCTTATTACCCAACATGTATGAAGCTCTGGGTATGATCACCGGCAATGCATAAACTGGGCATGATGGTATGGGCCTGGAATTCCAGCCACTTGGGAGGTGGAGGAAAATCAAAAGTTCAAAGTCAGGGTTTGGAGAGATGGCTGAACAGGATAAAAAGCTTGCTGTGCAAGCATGAGGGCCTGATATGGCACAAGTTCAATCCTCAGTACTCATGTAAACAGGTAAACATGATGACAGATGCCTATAACTCCAGTCTTGTGAGAAAGGGGATAGAAGTGGAGACAGGAGAATAACTGGGGGGTCAATAGTCAGCTAGTCTAACCAAACATGGCAGCTCCAGGTTCAGAGGCAGACTCTGTCTCAAGGAAGTAACAGAGAAGAACAATAGGTGACACCTGCTGTTCTCTGGCCTTCGTATACATGTGCATTGGGTATGTGCATCTGCACAAACACATTCTGTACATACCACCCTCACACATGAGCAAGAAAGTTCAAGGTGATCCTTGGCTACATAATTAGTTCAAGACCAGCCTGGGCTACACGAATACCTCTCCTCTCCAAAAATATTGTCTTAACCTCAGCTTTTGAACCAGGAGTGGGGTGACATTGCTGAGATAAATCTGACTGTGTGGGTTTTGGTCTTCCAGACCTTGTGTGCTAGAATGGACATGGACTTGGTACTTGCAACTGAAGATGCCTTCCAGAGCTGTAAGCCATGTTTTATAGACTATTCTGGTGAGAGACTGAAAATGCTAAATGCAGAGAGAACTGCATTTGGAGGTATGGACTGTGAACTTTCTAAGAGGAATAAGAGACTACAGAGAACTTAATTGGAACTGTGCTACTGGAATAAGGGGTGGATGCATCCTACTGTCTATGCCCAGAGAGCTTGATCAAGGTTGAATTTAAGTAACAGACTGATGTGTTTGGCTATGGAACTGAGAATTTTAAGATTTAAGGTTGGAAAAAAACTGAAACCAAGTTTAATTTACTGGTACAAAGATTGGCTTAGATTACTGAAGCTGCTATTGTCAACACATTAGCAATCTAAAGAAGATGGCCCAATTATTTTACATTGTAACAATGGAGAGATGTCTGAGGTGCTTCTACCCAGGAAGGACTGAATGATAGGGACTCTGCAAAATCTTTTGAAAGGAGGGAGCTGAAAGGAAGGAACCTGCTCTTCAAGGATATGATTAATTTTTCTCTTAATTAAAACATGGCTGTGTACTGCCTACCTGTTATTGCTTTGGGAAGCATGAAAAATGCATGCCTGGAGTGGGTCATGAAGTGCACATGGTTCTAGGAGCTGCTGCTGAGAATGGAACATGGAATATGGAACAGGGCATGAAGACTCTGATCAGCAAGTGAAGCCATTGGAAGACAGGCTGTAATTTGCAATGGAGACCCAAAGATGTTTTGGATATACCAGGATTATGCAAGGGTTACCATGGAGTGTTTGATGTCTGCCTAATGGTTGCTGAGTTTGCATTGGTCCAGTTTTTCCTTGTTATGCCTCATAGCATTTGGAAATGTTTACTCTGTGCCATTATATGTTAAAAGCATGTAACTTGTTTTGATTTTACAGAGCTCACAGTTAAGGGAGTTTGCCTTATATTGGGGGGGGGAGATTATGTGTTTCCAGCTGTACATGGGGTAGATATATAATGTTAGGTGGAATTATGATCTTGTTACTATCTTTATTTGGAAATTAAGTATGATGTAAGGAGATAGGGTTTGATGTCAGTTGACAAAGGGTGGACTTGTGATGGTTAAATTTTGTTGCCAACTTGATCTGTCATGGTGATGGGCTAGTTCTGTATGTTGGCTACAGTGATGGTTACAGAAGTTATAGGGGTCTACACATGTGATAAAATAACACAAAATTACATAGTTTGTACCAATATTCATTTTCTAGATGTTATGTCATAGTACAGTTCCGTGAAATAAACAGGAGAAACTGGTAAAGGGACCATGAGGCCTGTCAATGCTATCTTTGCAACTTCCCATTAGCCCAATAATTATTCCAAAACAATTAAAAAATAACCATCAAAATCAGAATACTACTTACAAAAAAGAAGTCTATTTAAAAAATTACTTATTTTGGCTGAAGAGATAGCTCAGTGGTTCAAGGCACTTGCTTGCAAAGCCTGATGTGCCGGGTTCGATTCCTCAGTACCCACATAAATCCACATAGATGAACAAAGTGGTATATATGTATCTGGAGTTCACTTGTATAGCAGGAGTCTCCTTGCTATTTCTCAAAATAATTTTTAATGACTTATTTTTCATCAAATAGTAGTAGTAGGTGTTGTAGTTGTCATCCCTAGTGCCGAATTATCAAGTATAAGAGCTAGCAATTTCATTTTTACTTTTTTAAAGTTTTTAAAGATAGGGTTTCGCTCTATCCCAGGCTGACCTGAAACTCACTCTACAGTCCAGGCTCAAACTCATAGCAATTCTCCTACCTCAGTCTCCTGAGTCCTGAGATTAAAAGTGTGAACCACCACACCCAGCTGGCCATTTTAAATATATGGCCTCAAAGAGCTTCCAGTGTAGTGGCAGAAAAGACCAGTCAGATAACACAGCACAGGTATGTAACACCAGTGCCACCAATACCTGCATCAAACTGCTGCTCCCCACTCATCTCCACGGCACATGGGCTA
>PVHP010021767.1:0-29307 GCA_004024765.1 Zapus hudsonius | reverse complement strand
TGTGCCATCTCCATCTGCTCACACCAGTCCATCTTTACGTAACACAACCCTGCACAGGTTCCCAGGACATAGGCAGGCAGAACACAGTAAGCCTCTCACGCAAACTGCTTCTGGCACAGTCCTGACCAAGTTCTTTCTCCCCCTTGTAAGCCAAACCTCACAGTCCATAGTTCTCATTACATTCAGGTCTTTCAACTCTCACCAGAATGATCCATGAAGCTGTATTCATAACACTGCGAGGCATCTCTTAGGCTGAGAGTTCAAATCCTTCCACATTCCTCCTGTAGATCACTTCCAGAAAACCAAAGCCACAAGATCAGGGTTTCAGCAGCAACAGATGACCCCATGTCCTGGTACCAAAACTGTTGGGGTCAGCTTCTTAGTTGCTGCTTAGGAAGAACCCAAACAAAAGTGGCTTGTAGAGGAATGGGTTTATTTGGCTTACAGACTCGAGGGGAGACTCCATTCTGGCAGGGAAAACGATGGCATGAGCAGAGGGCTGGACATCACCTCTGCCACAGCACTGCAGACAGCGGCAGGAAGGTGTGCCAAACACTGGCAAGGGGAAGCTGGCTTATAACCCCATAAGCCCGCCCCCAACAACACAACTCTAGTGAGGTTGTAATTCCCTAACTGCCATCAGCTGAGGATCAATCTATCAGAACACATTCATTTGTTTGTGGGGGACACCTGGATCAAACCATGACACCCGCCCACACCTGGTCAAGCTGTACCCTGACTGCAATGGGTTAAGGTAGACATGGCAGTGCTGAGATGTAAGATCGTCGTGGGCCATCCCTTACCTGCCTACAGGAAACTGTCTATCCTAACCTCTTAGGGCATGTTGGCACCCAAAGTTAACCCTAACACGGTAGAATTCACAGCATCTTGGGAGGAGCTCTTCAAACTGCATTTTATTTAGTCCCTTTATGCTTGAAATGGACAGTTAGAATGTTCAAGTCACTGTCATTCACTGACATTCAAGACCAGGGTCCCATCACCTTGGAGGCCATCCCCTGGGACTAGCTCTCCCATAAATACGGAAAGTGTCTCTGAGGGTCTCTGGAGCAGAAGGAAGCCGTTGGAAGCGTGCTCCCACTCTCTGAAGTGTGACGTCAGTGGAACATGGTCTGTCAGCTATAAGCACATTCTGACCTTAAGCTGTCGAAGTGCCCTCCTCTGCCTTCTTGCTGCTTGGTGCCAAAGGTCTGTCTCACAGTAGAGAACAGGGCAGCTCCTTCTCCTGGTTCTGGACAGCAGCTGGCCGGCTGCCTCTGGCCACATGACCCTGCCAAGCTGCCCCCCCCAAACACAGTGCCTCCTTCAGAGTACTATTGGAGGAGGCGGTCATTTCCAGCACATGCCCAGTTCAGTTCCATGCCCACACTTGTGCCTTGCTTTCTGGTTGGGTGGCCAGGCCTTGATGTTGGGGAATCTCGGGATGGATGAGTCATGTGGTACCTGCTCATGGAGTCCTAGAAGACATTCCTGTTATTGATTAGACAGGACAGGAGAGCCATCAGAGAAAGGGGAGGTATCCTGCATGTCTGGGGTCAATCAGAGGGGCTCCTGCAGAGCTGGGAGGGGTGGGAGTCAGCATTTACTTAGCATGTTTTTCAGTGAAGAGACCCAGATTCCAGAGGAAAGCAGAGTACATCGGCTCTTGGGAAATCTGAGTTGGTGAAGGCTGAACATCCCTAGTCTGAAAATCTGGCATCCAAACTGCTTTCAAATCTGAAAGTTTGTGAGCACTGTGAAGTCGCATGTGGGAAAGTCCACACCATGAAACCTGGCGTTAAAGTATTGGATGAGATGACCTTCGAGCTATGTGTAGGAAGTGTACATAAGTGAGTCGCATGTTTACAATTAGAGCCCGTCCCCAATAAGTCTCACTGGTATGCATATCTGTTCCAAAATTCTCAGATGTCTAAAACACTTTTGGCCCCAACCATCTCGAATAAGGGCTACTCAGCCTGTGATAATTTTTTAAATTATATCTTTATTAGCCATAATTAGATACACCGAATGAGCAAATAATGTGTTAATTTGATGGATAATGGTCTTCTTAGGAATGAGAGAGATTGACAGCCAGTCAAATGCGTGACCTAATGTCCTAAAGTCAAAAGTTACTCCTCAGCAGGGCAGAGCGGTGCAGATTTATAATCCCAGCACTTAGGAGGTGGAGGCGGAAATATCGAGAATTCAAGCCAATTCTTGGTGTCATGGTTTGATCCAGGTGTCCCCCACAAACAATTGAATGTGTTCTGATAGATCGATCCTCAGCTGATGGCAGTTTGGGTTTTACAACTTCGATGAAGCTGTGTTGTTGGGGGTGGGCTTATGGGGGTTCTAAGCCAGCTTCCCCTTGCCAGTGTTTGGCACACCTTCCTGTCGCTGTTTGCAGTGCTGTGGTGGAGGTGATGTCCAGCCCTCTGCTCATGCCATCGTTTTCCCTGCCAGGATGGAGTTTCCCCTCGAGTCCATAAGCCAAATAAACCTATTCCTCCACAAGCCACTTTTGCTTGGGTTCTTTCTGCGCAGCAACTAGAAAGCTGACCTCAACACTTGGCTATACAGTGAGACCCCACTCTCAAAAAAAAACTTTTTTTTTTTTTAAAGTTGCCGCTCAACTTCTGTCCTTGAAACGATATGTGGAAGCTTTCATTCTGTACCTGTGGAGGTTTCCCTTATTTAGAAATCGGGTCTTTGGAGATGTAGTCAAGTTACAGCAAGATCATCCTGGACAAGAGTGGTCCCTACATCCAATGACTGGTGTCCTTATGCAAAGGGAGATTTGGATGCAGAGGCACAGGGTAGAAGCCACACGACAACAGACAGGGAGAGAGGTGCCCCAGTGACGGAGAGAATAGACCCTTCCTGGGGCCTTTCAGAGAGCGTGCTCTGCAAACACCCTTGGTTTTGAACTTCACACCTGCGGGCCTAGGGGAGAGTAGACGTGGGCTGTTCTCGACTGCTCAGATTGCAGGAACTTGTCGTGTTGACCTTCAGAAGCTTAGAAGAAGCAAGAACCAATGGGTGGAAGGATGGTCTCAATCACCCTGTGTAGCCCCTGTAGGACACGCAGGAAAGGTGACACCCTCTCTACCAAGGTGCACCCCTCTCACACACTCGACTTTGGAATATCTCAAGAAACAAAAAGAAGTTTGAAAATCTTATGTGAATCAGGCAGCCCTGGGCTTGACTTCTCCACTGTGACCGACTTACTCTGTGCTTGCGGCTTCCTGTGAGCCTCGTGATCTTCAGTGAATGCAGCACCCACCCTGCAGGGGAGACTTGATAAGATGCTTCGGACTGACACCAGGACCGTTCTCTCCTCCCTGATTCCCGATGGGAATCTCCCCATCAGCATCTTCTTAGTCCCTTCAGGTGATGTTATACAAAAATTAAATTAACTTTGTTTTGTGCAGATCTTTTTCTTTTCTGGTGTGTTGTGTTGTGTGTGTGTGTGTGTGTTTGTGTGTGTGTTTGTTTGTGTGGTGTGTACGTGTTTATATGTATATGTGCCCCTGTGTGTGGTGTATACATGTGTATGTGTAGATGTGCCCTTGTGTGTGTCCAGGGACCAGAGCAGAGCATCGGGTGTCCTCTGTGTGTATCGCTCATCTGTGTGTTTCCTGTATAAACTCGGGCAATTTCAGGCCCTCTCTGCCTTCCGTTTGTTTAGGCTTTGACAAGCTTGCCATCTGGTTAAGTGTTAGTCAATTTCTTTATTCATGATGGCTCTTATGTTGTTACTTTCTTGTTGCTGTGACCAAAATTCGCAAGAGAAACAATTTAAGGGAGGAAAGGCTTCTATTGTCTCATGGTTTCAGAGGGCTTTAGTCTGTCATAGAGGAACAGGCATGATGGGGCGTGTGGTGGTGAGCATGGAACACAGGTGCCTCACATGTGGCGGACAAGGAAGCAGAGGAACCAGGCTGGAACCGGGGGTGTATAACCAGTGACAGGGATGACAGTCTTCAAAACAGCCCTGCAAAACGGAGACTGAATATTCAGAATATGAGCTAGAGTCTTAGCAATGCCCTCCAGGGGCCAGTGGTGGGAAGTGTTGGTGTTCTGGTAGCAGAGTCCTTCCTGGTGACAGTCCATGTGAGACGAGGTGGAAGGAAGTTGATGATACAGATCTATATGAAAATTTTGTGCAGTCAAGTGGCTAGGTTAACAAAGAAATCTGCTAAGGTCTGATGGCTTCTCATTTCCCAATGCCACGCCATCAAGGGAGTGGAAACTCTGACCACAGTGCTAAATCTTAGTGAGACATATGACTGCTTGAATTACAGAATTAGGAAGAATAATATTGCCATAGTCAGCCGCATGCCTCTGGGATGAATCTCCAAACCAGGCACAGTTTATGGGAAGAAAGGACTTATGGGAAGAAAGGATTTCTTGAAGCAGGGGAAGTTCCATGATGGTGAAAGAGGCTGGCCCACTTTCACAGGTCCAAGCAGAGAGAGAAACCATCACCAACACCATACACCAGCTAATAGCACACAGGGAAGAGAGAGATGTCTTTCCCTTTTATCTAGCCTTAGGGCAGGGTCTTTCAACCCTTCCTCAGACTTGTTGGCTTCCTGAGTCTCTGGAAGGCATGTTCATTTCTAGCTTCCCTGAGCTTCCTTACTTCCTGCCCCCTACTGAGAGGCTGCCTTCCTGTGAACAACATCAGAGGCCCACCTAAGATAATTAAAAAGATCAAGTTGACAACAAAACCTAACCATCACAAGTGTTTATAAATTCCGTGCATTTGAATTTCCAAAGGGATAGTGTGATGATTAAGTTTTGATGTCAACTTGACCTTTCAAGTAATCTTATGTGGGTCTCTGAAGATGTTTACAGGAAGGCAGCCTCTCAGTAGGGGGCAGGATGTAAGGAAGGTCAAAGGAGCTAGAAGTAAACATCCTTTCCTGTGTGGGCAATGCAAGAAGGAAATTCCACAGACTCAGGAAACCATTAAGTCTGGGATAGGGTTGGAAGACCCCACCCTAAGGCTATATAAAGGGGAAGAAATTCTCTCCTTGGCTCCTGCCTGTTCCCTGTTCTGTGTGTATGGTGTTGGTGATGGGTTTCTCTCTCTGCTTGGACCTGTGAAAGAGGGCCAGGCTCTTTCACTGTTACAGAACTTCCCTTCAATCTATAGTTTCAATAAATACTTTCCTCCCCCAAATTGTGCCTGGTTTGAAGATTCATCTCAGCGGTGTGTGGCTGACTACGACAGATAGCATAGGTTTGTCTTGGTGCCTCTGTGATATGTACCCTTAGGTCTTTGAGCTACAATCTTACCACCGGGGCTCCATTGACATTCTGGGCTTTGCTATGGGGACTGTGTTGTCCATTGTGGGATGTATACATCATCCCTGGCTTCTACCCAGTAGATGTACCCACTACTCTGTCCTCAAGATCCTTGGAGATTGCTCTAGACCTTGCCAATGTCTCAGTGGGTTCAGAGTCACTGCTTTGGGCTGGAATGTCTACATTGCTCTTGAAGGATGCCCATGACTTTCCCCTTGAGGGAACAGTGTCAGAGAGCTGACCTTCCTGCCTTCATAAACATAAAGTGTCAGAGAACTTCCTGTGTCCTGGGCAAACACCATTTCCAGATAAGAATTTTGTGTTTTTTATCTAGCTTGCTAGGAATGTTCTATTTTTATCCCCATTTCCCCACTTACTGATACTTCCATTCTTCTATGAATTCCAGACCACGTGCACACTTCTTTCCCAGTGTCAACAGTTGGTGACTGGCTGCCATGAAGAGCCCTCTGTTGTAGCGACATTGCTGGGCACTGTGGAGTGATTTTCCCTGTGGGCTCACAGCTCTGCCAATTTAGATGGCTAGGTAGCAGTGAAGTGATGCCGTGGGCATTTACAACATTGGGCAGGGTTTTCAGGTTTTTGGATGTGAGCTCCAGAGTCCAATTCAAAGGAGATTCCAGAGAAATTCCTCAAGCACAACTTTATGTGCCGTTGTGTATATCATGCTGGGATCAAACAGCACATGTTCCTAGACCTTAGGGTACTCAAGCTCAGCCAGGGGAGTGTTTGCTGAGGTCTCTAAGGACTCACATGCTGTATTTCCTTTACACCACTGGACCAGCCTCCCTGTCTCCTCAGTCTTTCTCTCTGTTTCTCTTTCTTTCTTTCTTTCCTTCTTTCTTTCTTTCTTTCTTCCTTCCTTCCTTCTTTCTTTCTCTCTCTCTCTCCCTTCCTTCCTTCCTTCCTTCCTTCCTTCCTTCCTTCCTTCCTTCCTTCCTTCCTTCCTTTCTTTCTTTCTTTCTCTCTCTCTCTCTCTCTCTCTCTTTCTTTACTTCTTTTCTTTCCAAGCAGGAGAAATAGAAGAGTGATCGAAGAGAGAGAGAGAGAGAGAGAGAGAGAGAGAGAGAGACAGAGAGAATGGGCATGCCAGGGCCTCCAGCCACTGAAAATGGACCCCAGATGCGTGCATCACTTTGTGCATCTGGCTTTATGTGGATGCTGGGGAATCAAACTCAGGTCGTTAGGCTTTGCAGGAAAGCATCTTAACCGCTGAGCTATCTCTCCAGCTTGTTCTCCTCAATCTTTTTTTTTTTTTGAGATAGGGCTAATGTGGAACTTATTTTGTAGTTCCAGGATGCCCTCTCCCTCCCTCTCTCTCCCCCTCTCTCCCTCTCCCCTCTCTCTCCCTCTTCTCTCTCTCTCCCCTCTCTCTCCCTCTTTCTCTCTATCTCTCCCATCTCTCTCTCCCTCTTTCTCTCTCTCCCTCTCTCCCTCTCTCTCGCTCTCTCCCTCTCTCTTCTCTCTCTCCCTCTCTCCCTCTCTCCTCTCTCTCCCTCTCTCCCCTCTCTCTCCCTCTTTCTCTCTCTCCCTCTCTCCCCTCTCTCTCTCCCTCTCTCCCTCCCTCCCTCTCTCTCTCTCCTTGCTCTATGTGAGTATAGGTCATGCGTGTCATGACATGCATGTGGCCATCAAAGAACAACCTCTGTTGTCCGCCCTCACCTTCCACCTTGTTTGAGGCAACGTCTCTTGTTTGATGCTGCATCGCCAGTCTCGCTGCCCCGAGAGCTTTGGGGATTCTCCTGTCTCTGCCTTCTCTCTCTCCGTAGGAGTTCTGAGGCTGCAGATGCTTGCTGGCACACCTGGGGATCCAAACTTAGGTCATCACATGTGTAGGCAAGTGCTCTTTCCATTGAGTCATCTTCCCAGATGAACAGAGATCTTTTTAAAATTAATATGACCAAGCTATTCCTTGGCTCAACACCAGTGTTTCAGGGATGGCTATTCATTTGACTAAAGCAGTGGCCCGAACTATCACAATGGCACCCAGTGCCTGCCTTGGACGTCCTCTCTCCAGTCGCCTCCTGGTCCTGGTCAGTCATCTCTCTCTTCCCTCATCGCCCTGACTGCATAGTTCTTTTCCAGATGTCCTCGTGCTCATCTGGTTGTCATTCAAATACCATTTCTCAATGTGGTCCGTGCGAGAGTTTGGACCCTAAATGAATCTGGAAGACCTGTATGTTGAAGGTTTGATCCCTGGAATGATGGGGCTGGGAGGGAGGTTGTGGCTGCCGTGGGAGGGTCCTGGTGAAAGGTCTTTGAGTGGCTAGAGGCATGCCCTCAGGAAGGACTGTGGGACGCCAGCTGCATCTCTTCCTCTTTGCTTCCTGGCCATGGGGTGTTTTTTTTTTCTATTGCTCTCCCAACACTGACATCCCGTGCTCGCCCCAGAGCCCAGAGTGATGTAGCTGCCTGGTTTTGGATGGGAACCTCTAAAACCACGAGCTTGAAAGTCCTTTTCTTGGGGCTGGGGAGATGGTGTAGTGGTTAAGGCACTTGCTTACAAAACCTGATGACCTGAGTTCCATTCGCCAGTACACACATAAAGCCAGATACACAAAGTGATGCATGCATCTGGAGCCTGTTTGCAGTGGCTGGAGGCTCTGGTGGGTCCATTCTGTCTCTGCCTCTCTTCTGTATCTTTCTGCTTGCAAACAAATAAATTAAAATATTTTCAAAAGAATCCTTTTCTTTTAAACTAATTGCCTCAAGTGTCTTGAGATCATGATGGAAAGCTGATGAATCCAGCTCGCTCTGCTTACCGTATTTCCTTCAACCTGCCTCTCTGGGACTCTCACTTCCCTCACCTGCCCGATGTTCCCCTTTCCTGTAGCATTCTGTGTCTTCTAACACGCAGTGCTCTCTCTGCTCGAGCCAGACTGTGGGCCCCTAAAAGGGATGGAGCTTGTCTTTGCTCACTGACACGTTCCAGAGCCCAGCAGAAGCCCAGGTAAGTACATGTTCCCTGTATCTACACGAATCTCTCGTTTCTTGTCTCCCAACCCCCACCTTTTCTCTTCCACCTTCTGATAGTATCTTCCCAGCTGTTCCCACTTGCACCTGGCAGCCCACAGTCTACCGAATGCTGCCACCCTGACGCGAAAGTGTTCAGGCATCGCTCTTTCCAGGTGGGCGCCTTCTTGACCAGAGGGAGCTCCTTCATGAAGCCAGCGTATTAGCCAGGGTCTCTAGAGGAATGGAACCCATAGAATGGCTATGTATGATAAATTTAGATTGGCCTGCACAGTATGGACTGGGTGGCGACTGCAACAGTGGCTGTCTCCAAGCCAGAGAGGTAGAGTCCCAGGTATGCAGGGCTGGCTGGGTGTCTCACAGTCCCCACATAGTGCTGGAGACCTGGAGGGTCCCTGGAGAGCTGCTGGTCTTCAGTCCACGTGGGAAGGCTGAGGAACACTCCCCAGCGAGAGCAAAGGCAGGCAGGGAAAAGAGGCTGCTTTTTGCACAAGCTGCTACTGAACAGCCCACCCACTCTGGGGGAAGGGAGGTCTTCCCTAAGTGGATCCTTTCTGGAAACATCCCCATAGAGCTTACTTGATTCCTGACTCAATCAAGTTGCCAACAGAAATGAACTGTCACAGGGATCCTGCTTCATCTCAGGGATTTAATGTCCATTCAGGTCTTAGAGAGACTATTGCAGATTTTTTAAAAGTATTCATTTACTTGTATGGACTGTGCTTCTATTTGACTTGATCTTCCTTTGGGAACTGGCGAATCTGTGATGGTGTTTTGCAATGGTTTTCTCTCTGTGGACGCTTGTTCTGAGGTTGGTGACCAAGATGGACTCTATCCATACATGCAGAGGTCTCTTCCTTTTGAACAGTCACTGTCCAGAGGGAGAGACATTTAGGCTGACCACATAGCCACTCATGGCTTTCTAAAGAAAAGGTAGAGCTGGGGGAGAGGTGAGGTAGAGCCAGGACTCCCCCCCCCCCAGAAGTTGAGACTTAGCCCAGCCGCTGCCTCTCTGCCCCCCAGGGCTGTCTCTGCCTGTCATGGCCTTAGAGAGTGAGTTAGCCTTGGCCTGGGTCAGAGGCCTTCCATCCCACTGTACCCTGGGCACCCTCCACTCAAGTGGTTTTTCTAGGATTAGGTGTGGGTGATGGGATCGGCCCCACATCTCCTTTCGGGAGACTCTTCCACCCCATTTCTTGTGAGGGTACTAGGGAGTTGAACCTGGGTCATTAGGCTTTGCAGGCAAACGCCTTCACCCCTCAGCCATCTCTCCAGTCCCAATTATGGCTTCTTGATCCAAGACACCATTTTAGTTAGGAGCTCCTCTGGGTTAGACAAGAGCTGGAAACCGCAGGACACTGAGAACAATGAACATGACTCCTATGCTCAGCAAGCTTGGCTGCAGAAGACAGCTCACGGAAGCCATTGGCCACACAGGCTCTGTCCTCTCAGGCTCTTTCTCCTTGTCCTTGTGACGGCGCACATTTCTGGTCCTTTCCTACCTTTCACTATGTAGTCTCAGGGTGGCCTCGAACTCACGACGATCCTCCTACCTTTGCCTCCCGAGTGCTGGGATTAAAGGCGTGCGCCATCATGCCTGGCCCTTTCCTGTCTTTCACAGATCCCATCTCCACCCTCTCTGAGCTCTCTCTTTCTCCCCACCCAGGGACCTCTCATGAACCTTTCTGGTTTTCTCCAATACTGAAGTCAGTCTCCCTGTTGAGACAGGACAGGTTTGCAACCTCCTCTCTCTACCCCCACTGCCCGTCACTCCTTCCTTCTCAAGGCTTAGAGCCATTCCCAGTGTGAAGGTCCTCCTGGCATGGTGGCCTCAGCTCCCCCTTACTTCCCTCCCATTTTCCATGGTCATCTGTCCTCACAGCTCCTTTCTGTCAGCTCAGGAGCTCTCCTGTCCCATTCTTTCCCTCCTTTAGCCATGGTGGAGACCCTTAGCCACCTCCCCTGGGTAGTTGTGTGCCTTCTGCTGCATGTCCTTACTCGGGCTTCCCTTACTTGTGTGACTCACACACCATGGCTTTCCTTTGGTTTTCCCAAACCACAGCTTGCTTGGCTTATGTCCTTTGCCCTGTTCAAAGCTGTCTTGCCAGGAAGAGGAGGTTCACACATCTTCCTGCGTGAAGGACTCCGTGAGAGCTTCTTCTGCCCAGACTTTAGAGACATCTGCGCCAAACTGGAAGCTCACTAGTCCTCTGCACACCCTTGGCATCTCCATCCTGAAGTCTCCCCTGCCTACCCGGGCTGCCTGGTCCCTAGCTATGTATGCATCCCTCCTATTACCCCTCCCTCCGGGTCACCCACTGCAGGGGGCTTTGCTGCCCACATGGTCACCTGTTTATGCACCTGCTCCCTATGTCCCACCAAGAACACCTCTTACTCACCATGTTTTTATAACAGCGGGCCAGAGCAGGCCTCAGAAATGTTTTTTGAATGAATAGATGCCAAAGAATTTCCACAGAGCACCCGTGACATGTGTGGGGATTATGTCCCGAGGCCCTGTGTGGTTCGGGCTGCCATAGTGACCTGAGGCGGGGTGTAGTTGCCAGGTGTGTGAGCCTCTGGACCACCCTGGGTCTGTTCTTTGTAAATCCTCTCCCATTGTTCCTGTGAGGTGAGTCACACAAGGTGCTCAACACAGTCTGGCTGGTAGGAAAGAGCTATGGTGACTACTCATATCACCGTCTTCTCTTCCCATCCAAAGCCAATATACAGAAGACAGGCCACCCCTCTGCACCAGAATTCAGTCATGAGCAGAGAGTGAACTGGACCAGAAATGTTCTATGTCCCTTAGAAGCCAAGTGATGGCGCTTCTTCAGGGTGTCCAGCCCTTGCCCAAATGACCAGTTATTCACATGTCATTGGCATTTTGAGCCCCGGTGGAGTCTGAATTGAGGCAAGTAATTCAAAAGCAGGCCGGGCATTGACAAGAGGCCTCACAAGTCCCCAGTCCTCATTACCCACTCTGCTCTCTGAGAAGCTTTGGGGCATGAGCTACAGAATGTTTGTAGTGTGGCTGCCTACCATCTGCTTCTGGTAACCAAGGCTAGCTCTGGACACTTCTTTCTGTCTTTCTTCATCCACGATGGAATTCTGTCTTTCTAGGTGTGTCCTTTCTGCTACAGGAAAAAAAAATTGCTTTCCTAAGTCAAAGCATTGTTTTATCAGTAACATGGACTGTAAATTCTAGCAGATCCGAGCTGCAGAGATAAAGCCAGAAATGTCTGCTCTTTGATTGTTCAATATTCCTAAAAGGAATCAATCCTCCTAAAAGGAAAAGCATTTATTCCAAATCAAATTCATACTGATCGCCTAGGATTGGCAAAAGACCATTAGCCGAAATGACTGAGCTCTAATGTGCACTCCACGTCCTGTCAGTGAGCTAGCCTCCTGCTGTCTGGAGCCAGTGAGCAAGTGCTTCCTCCTAGCTCTATGCTTGACATACTTAGTACCTCTGCTCGGTAGAAAGGATGCCGGTGGGTCCTTTCAGGGCCATCTGGCCAGGCCATGGACCCCAGAACCTGGTAACTCATCACTCTCAGGAATGCAGCCTGACCAAGTTTCCATAAAATATAGGAAGAAAAATGGGCTCGTGGTGATAAAGTCGAGGGTAGTGAGCCCACCAGGAGACTGGAGGTGGGGCTTCAGTCGGTGACATTTAGACTCTGGTCACAATTGTGCCAGGATCACGTCTGAGGGAGGAAAAGGCATGAATGGTTGGAAGGCTGCAAAGGAAACCTGGAGTCCTGATCGTCTAATGGTGGCCCACGAGCTTCTGGGGATGAGACACCTCCCTGTAACCTAGAGACCAGTTTCTCTGAAGTCAGGGGACAGCAGGAGCATTCTGGGAAGGGACATGACATTGGAGTGCATCTTACCATACTTCACTCTTTCTGACTTCAGTTACCCACGGCCCAAAAATACTAAGTGGAAAATTCCAGAAATCAACAATCTAAAGCTTTTAAATTGCCTGCTGTTCTGAACAGTGATGAAATTTCATTCAGGGAGTCACTGTGTGTGCCCAGGTAGCCCTTGCTTTTCTTTCTTTCTTTTGAAAAATATTTTGGTTTTTTTTTTTTGGTGTATGCATACATGTATGTGTGTGTATGATATGTGTGTGTGGCGTGTGTATGTATAGACTGTGCCTGTGTATGTGTGGAGGACAGAAGTGTCCCTTTCTATAAATCGTTCAGATGTTCAGATGGAACGCAGAACTGCTGGATGTATTTATTTATTTATCAGACTGGCTGTCCAGAGACCCCCAGTGCTTATTCCGTCTTCGCGCCCCACCTCATAGGTCTGGAGTTACAGTTGTGTCTGGCATGCCCAGATTTTTACATGGATGCTGGAAATCCAAGCTGAAGGGTCTCAGGTGCTCATGCTTTGGGGGCAAGTGCTCTTACCCGCTGTCTAACCAGGACCCCATCCCTTACTCTTCTTTTTAAAAACATTTTATTTCATTATTTGTGAGGAGAGAGAGGGGGGCATGGACATTCCAGGGTCTCTTGCCACTGGAATGAACTCCAGATGCAAGCACCATTTTGTGCATCTGGAGAATCAAACCTGTAACAGCAGGCTTTGCAAGCAGCATCTTTAACTGCTGAGCCGTCTCTCCAGTCCTCTTACTTTTCTTAATGGCCTGAGTATAGGAATAGCGATGCTGGCAATTTGCATATAGCAAAACTGCTATAAGATGCTTCACGTTCTCTACTAAGGAAGAAAAAGTAATCTATGCAGACATGGCTAAGATCCATGTTATTGTTATTAATCTGGGTGTGTCTAATTGATCAATTAAACTTTATCGTGTGTGTGCGTGTGTGTTACAGAAGATATAAAATGGTTTGACACCATCTCAAGTTCAACTGGGTCTCAGAAGGTGGGGGGATGATTGTGTGGCTGTGCCTATTTTCAGCAGAATGGTTTCCACAGTCAGTGTCCTGAAGGAGGCAGATGTGATGGGGGAGCCAGGATAGAGCAGAAGGAGAGGGCTGGCTGAAGGTACTGGTATCGGGCACCTGAAGAGTAACAAGCCAGCTCGAGGTCTAGGAGGGCCTATAGGCAGAGCTGTGCTCCTGGGAAATGTTTCCATAAGCATGCTTGCCTGAAGCCTGGGTAAAGTGACCGTTTGAGGGAGGAGAGAGCAAGAGGGGATGTCTTGATATTTTTGGATACACTGGAGGGTCCTACAAGCCATCCATGGTGCTCTTATGTTGGGGTGATGGAGGAGAGTCTGATTAGAGGCTATTTGCAGGATGGGAGAGGGGTGACCTGACAATGCCACCCGGGGGCAGTGTCCCTTGAGGTGCCATCACCTCTCTGCCAGCATTTGGATGCTCATGTCTCCTCAAACCCCCACAGTGGGGCCGTGGAAGGGGGGGTGACAGGGTCATGAGTGTGGAGCTCATGATTGGGATTACTGACTTGTAGGAGTCCTACAGAGCAGCCTAGTCCCTTCCAGCAAGTGAGGGCAACAAGAACACTAGCAGCCCTCACTAAGACCGACACTGCTAGAACCTTGACCTTGTACTTCCAGCCTTTAGAAAATGAGAAAGAAGTGTGTGCTGTTTACAAGACCCTCATCCCATGATGCAGAGGCTCAACTTAGGATGGAATCATGTTTCCAAGTAGAAAATACTGTAAATGGAAAATTCACTTAATGCACTTATATTAGCCAGGGTGCTTTCCAGGGCCAGAACCAATAGGATGAACATATATGTATTATCAAAGGAGATTTATTGCCTTAGCTCCTGAGACGGGGCCTGGGCAATCCAGCAATGGCTACCTGCTGTGGAGGCAGAGAGTCAGTTCCACAAGCCAGGATGTGGGATGCCTGTGCGGTGCCAAGTTGGCACTGAAAGCTTAGACGCTCCCTGGAGAGGAGCAGGTACCGAGTTGGTGTCGAAAGGCTGGGAAGCACAGGAAAAGACGGATAGCTTTTGTGCCATTGTAAAGACCACAGGCTGGCAATCCCAAGTATTTTGTTACAGTGGCCTGCCGAGCTCATGGTGCAGAGGGCAGTGTGGGAGTGGCCGGCCAGCCATGAGTTTATTCACAGGAGAGGAGGGAGTAAATGTCCCCCTCTTGTCCCTGGTTTACCAGAGCTCCCCATGGGCCCCTCTGGAGTCGAGGAGGGCTGGGCATCTGCGACCTGGGGCAGAGGATAGCCAGCAAAACTGCAGATGATCCAGGGCTGGGACTTATCTGCTGGACATTTGGGGTGGCATCATTGACCCTCCTTGGACATTTTGTGTGGAGAAAGCCTTCCTCTTGTGTGGACTGGCATCTACCTCTGGGAGTCCTGCCCCTCGCCCACTGCTCTGCTCAGGGGGAGCAGGTGTGAAAAAAGAGTGGGAAGTGAGGAAGGGGCAGAGCCCCTGCCTGCCCTGTGCCCCAAGGGGACCTACTCCATGGCCTTTCTCCATTCTCAAGTGTCCTTGGCAGAGTTGGGGAGTGCGGGATCATGGAGACACTCCTGGTGAGGAAGCCAAGTTCTGGATTGGTGCTGTGGGCCTGCAGGAAGTTCTGCGGGGTGGGATGTCCCATGTCCACCACTCGCCTCCCCAGCGCAGCCATAAAATTCCTCTCCTGCAAAGGGAAGGAGCTTCCCACAGAGACACAACGTGAGCTGTTTTGACATTTTACAATCTACTGTTGGTGGAAGTTGATGGGAAAATGTGAACTTTAATCTGCCCTTAAATTACATTTGCTGATGTTGCTCAGAAGTCTATTGATTGGATAATTTCTATTTCCAGAAAAGAAATTTACCTTCGAGTTAAGGCCAAGCTGGGGAAATGAGTCAGAAAGGAAACTTCATACACGGGAGCCTGGAAAACAGGTTAGGGAGAAATTCCCTTTTCAGAATTTATTTGTCAGTGTTTCCAGACACAGAGACATATAACTGCACACATTATCTACATGGTCACTGTCTGGACCTGCGACACACATCATACAACACGAACACACATCTCATAGCGTAATGTACACCACATGAGCACACACATCCCACATACACCATAACAATCACACACACAGAGACACACACAGCACAACACCCAGACACAATCACATGTGCACAAAAGTACGAAGCCCAACACCACAAGGACACTCCATCTCATATACATTCCATCTACCAACATTTGCACCACATCACTCGGAAAAACCACCTTCTGACCCCTCCCACGACAGTCTCCTTACATCAGACAGCCTGATGGACACTAGATTGTGATCTGGAGGCAGATGGTCTTCTGTACCAGAAGAGCGACCACAGAGGAGGTTGTATGAGCTGCCACAGGCCATCGCCTGTCCCTGCATAGCCCCAACTGGCTGTGCTGTCAGCATCAGAGTGTGGGTGAGCAGAGCAGATCTGACCGGCCTCAGTGGCCCACAGCTGTGTGTACATGTGTGTGAGCGTGTGAGTACGGATGAGAGTGTGGAACAGTTTGGGTATGAGTGAGTGTGAGTGTGTGTGCGGTGTCAATGCAGGCTAGTTTGTGTGTGTGTGTGTGTGTGTGTGTGTGTGTGTGTGTGTGTGTGTGTGTATCTTGGCAGCTGTAGAAACTTCCCAGTTTCCTCTGGGGGAGTGATCAGTGGAAAGAGAGAGGGTCACTGCCATTGTCCCCTGTCTGTCTGCTGGAACCCTTCTGGGAGGACCAGAGTGTGTGGATGTGTGGGGAGGAAGGACTAAGTAAGTACTGGGTAAAAACTAAGTGCTGGGTAGAGCCCCGAGCCCTTGATTCTTCCCCTGGTGGTGGCCTGGCCAGCTTTATGGGATGCCCTCTTCAGCAAGGTGGGGCCTGGAAGCGAAGAAAGATGAAGCCCACTGGGAAAGCCTGAGCCATCTGCAGGCTGTCTAAAGAGCAGACTTCCTAGATGTGGGTCCCAGCAGGATGTTTCTAGGAAGCTTCCCCAAGGGAGAGAGGGAGAGAGAGAGAGAGAGAGAGAGAGAGAGAGAGAGAGAGAGAGAGAGAGAGAGAGAGAGAGAGAGAGAGAGGAGAGAGGAGAGAGAGAGAAGAGAAAGAAAGAGAGGAGAGAGAAAGAGAGGAGAGAGAGAGAGAAAAGAGAAATTGGTTCTGAGGTTTCTGTGTTTCAGCTCAGTTCACAGGGAGGAGAGCGGATGTTGGGACTGGAAATCCATCAGGAAGGAAGCATTTGCCCACTTGCACCTGTTCCACAGCTCCCACTTCCTTATTTCCCATCGTGACTTAAGTCTCAGTCTCAGAGATTAGCTTCTCTGACCTCCTAGCTTGAGTCAGGCTCCCTCCAGTTTGGTCCCATCACAGCCTGGTATTTTTCTATAACAGTACCTGTCATGGTTTGACCCAGATGTCCCCCACAAACAAATGAATGTGTTGTGATAGATCGATCCTCAGCTGATGGCATTTCGGGAATTAGAACCTCACTAGAGCTGTGTTGTTGGGGCGGGCTTATGGGGTTATAAGCCAGCTCCCCCTTGCCAGTATTTGGCACACCTTCCTGCCATCGTTTGCAGTGCTGTGGCGGAGGTGATGTCCAGCCCTCTGCTCATGCCATCATTTTCCCTGCCAGGATAGAGTCTCCCCTTGAGTCCGTAAGCCAAATAAATCCATTCCTCCATAAGCCGCTTTTACTTGGGTTCTTTCTGCGCAGCAACTAGAAAGGTGACCGCAACAGTACCCAACTCACTGAACTAGTATTTCTCGTTACTTATCTATGACTTTTAGTAGACAATAAGAAGGCAAAAATATAACATCCACATTTCACTCAGACTTTCAGAGAGATGCTCAATTAAGGGCTTTCTGGAATAGTAGGACCCAAGTGTAAAAGACCAGAAGTACATGGGTAGAAATTGGGAAAGTCAGAAAACATAATCACACTCAAAAGCTTCCCTTAGTTAATTTAATTTTTTTTCACAATGACATCATCGTGAGAAAAGTCATGGCCAACACTGTAATAAGCTTCCCCAGAGCTCATCACTCTCTTACACTAGCGGGTGGGCTGCAGCCCGCTGGGGCTCCACTGGACGGTCGATTCCAGATGCAGCTGGGCTGGGTCTAACTAGGTCATGGCTACAGAAGCCAGTTCTGTAGAAATCAAAAGGTTTCAGAAACCAAGATAAATGACCAAAGTGTGTGGAAAGCCTGTGTGGATCATTGACTGCCAAGTTCACATCTCATGTGGCAGACATGGTGCTCCACCTCATGAAGGGAGGTGCACACGTTCCCAACAGTCATTCAAACAGCCCTGATCTCACTCCATCATCTTAATATTGGGAGCAGTGGTAACAGTTAACATTTACAGAGTCCTACCTCAGCGGTCCACGGGGTTGATGTGACTCGCTGGCATTCCAGGCTGGAAGAGGTGTGACCACCATGAATACACATCCAACCTAAAACACTATTCACAGTGTCCTCTTCTTTCCTTTAAAAAATATATTTTTTTCAACACACAAAAGGGGGGGAAATGGCTATCTCTGTTGTAATTCATAACCCCCTACACCATGGACAGATCCAGTATGCACATATACACATTGAGGAGGGTCCCCAGTGGGTAGGGGACAGAGAGGAGGGAGATGGGGATACCATCTTAAGATTTGGTCATACAATGTATCTAATTATTAATAATAAAGATATTTTAAAAATATTTATTTATTTATTTATTTATTTGCAAGCACAGAGAGAGAGAGAGAGAGAGAATGGATGTGCCAGGGCCTCTTCCCACTGGAATAAACTCCACGTTTATTTCATGTGCCACTTTGTGCATCTGGCTGTACGTGGGTACTGAGAATTGAACCCAGGCTGTCAGGCTTTGCAGGCAAGTGCCTTTAACTGCTGAGCCATGTCTCCAGCCCTCTGTTCTTTTTCAAACTTGAGGTTGAGCAAAACTTCAAATAGTTTGGTACTTCAACCTTCATGTAAATGATTGAAAAGAAGTTATGATGGGAAGAGAGAGAGAGAGAGAGAGAGAGAGAGAGAGAGAGAGAGAGAGAGAGAGAGAGAGAGAGATTGAGGAAGTCTTACCATGCACGTTTCTAGAAACCAGATTTCAATGTTGGATATCTTTCTCAATAGCTCTCCACCTTCTTCTTAGAGACAAGGTATCTCACTGAACCTGGAGCTGCACTAGTTAGCCAGAAGCCCCGGGGATCCTCCTCTCTCCACCTCCCCAGTGCTGGGATTTCAGGTGCGCATTGCTGAGCCAGGCTTTCACGTGGGCGCTGTGGATCTGAATTCAGGCCCTCGTGTGGCAGCACTTTCCCTGCTGGTGCATCTCTCCAGTCCATGTCTTACCCCTCTGTGTAGCTTCTACTAAGATAGCAGAGACTGGAGAAGGCATAGAGAAGTTTCCTTGGGGGGATTCTGATTGGCTGCACAGTCCAAGCAACCCGGCATGGAAGCAGGTACCTGGAGAGGCTCCCTGGCTATGTCAAGCGGCAGGTGGCATCACATGTTGGGAACCTGTGCAAGAGAGCTCAGAGAGTTCTAGAGAAAGCAGGAGAGCAAGCTGAGGCAGCTGTCATGGTCACCAACCCAGTCCCAGGAGACCCAACTGCCGGAGATGGACTTTAATCCTGTCTGAGTGTGCTATCCCCAATGACCTGATTATCTCCCTTGAAGGCTCCACCCCCTCAATAACTGCTACCATGGAAACAGCCTCCGCATGGGTTTTGGTGGGGACAAACCCCTTTCAAGCACACGCCACACCAGAGCAGACAGGGAGGCCAGGGATGCCAAAGACAGGCTTTCCTTATTTCATGTGCGACCCGGCTTTGCGTGTGTCCGTTTCCACAACAACTCATGGCTGATGTCAAATGTGACAGATGGAAGGTGCTAATGGTTTAACTATCCCATATCCTCACTTTACAGCTGAGGACCTGGAGCCTGAGAGAGGGCAAGGAACCTGCCCAGGACAGATGGCTCGTTAATGACAGACCTGGATGACAAGTGCCTGTGGAATTCCAAGGCCAGTGCTCTGCTCCTGCTCCCATGGAGAGAGCCATGAGGTGGGTGTTGGGGACTGAGCTTGGCCCCATAGGCACTGTCCAGATGAGCTGTATTTAACATGCAGCCACTTGGCAACCCAGCAGTCCTGTGGGTCATCTGGTGGTGGTGACGCTGACAGTAACTGTTAGCCGACCTATTTTATTTAAGACTGAAAGAACCCAGGATCGAGTGAGTGATAAGCTCAGAGGGACAACATTTTCTAGAAATGGGATTCATTGGAAATATTTACATGTAGCTGTTCTTGTCGGTCTCTACTTAAATATCATAAACAGTGAGCTAGCTGGATAGACACTAATGGTGACTTTTAAGGGAGGATACGGACCGTGGTTCAGCTGGTCAATCTGACTGGATCTAGAATCATTTAGGAGACGCATCTCTCTGGATGTGGCTATGGTGGTGTTTCCAGAGGGAAGACCCACCCTGATTGTGGACAGCATAGTTCCATGGGCTGAGGTCCCTGGCTGAAGAAAAGGAGAAAAGCTGAGTAGCAGCTCTCATCTCTCTCTGCTTCCTGACTGTGCACATCATGAGAAGCCGTCTCACGCTCCTGCTGGCTCGTCTTCCCCACTGGGATGGACTGGGCCCCCAAACTGTGAGCCAAACGCAACCTTTTTTCTCTTAAGCTGTTTTTGTCAGGTGTTTCGTCACAGCAACGAGAACAGCAGCTGACATAAAGGTTATGGGACATTAACAGAAAGCAGCGGACAGTTGTGCACATTTGCCTGGGTGGGAAGAGTCAGGTTTCATACAAATGGCTGATCAGAGGAGAAACAATGAGAATGACATTGACCATCTGGAAATCTGTTTTTAACACAAATAAGGTCCGTTTGATTCACAGACACCTTCTGGTTTAATAATCCTGGAAAGACACTGGAGACCTCTGGTGTTCTGGTCTGGAGTTTGATCATGTCTCTGCCCGGAGCTCTGTGCATAGCATCGGGTGTGTGACAATTGATCAACATACTATGTGGCACAGGAGTCTCGGGTCAGAAAACATGATGACAGACACACTGACCACAAACACTAGGAACAACTGTAGAAAACACACTCACACATATATGCATTGAAGTAACACATGTACATGTATAGTTTTATTTATTTATTCACATGCCACTTTGTACATCTGGCTTTACGTAGGTACTGGGGAATCGAACTCAGGTCGTTAGGCTCTGCAGGCAAGTGCTTTGACTGCTAAGCCTTCTCTCAGGCACCCCCCCACCACCACCCATGTATAGTTTTGAGACCTGGTCTCATGTAGCCCAGTCTGGTCTTGAATTCACTATGTAGCTAAAATGACCTTGAATTCCTAGTCCTCTGGCCTCTACCTCCTAAATGCTGGGATTACAGGTGTGCACCTTCATGTCCAGCTACAAATTAGAATATTAAAAAATCCTTCTAAGAGACTGCAAAAAAAAAAAAAAGCTCCAAAGAACAATAGTTCAGAGATAAGTTATTTCCAAAGAAGCTGAGATCAGCAAAGAGTTTCCAAAGTGCTTGAGGGGAATTAGAAGTTCAGGGAAGAAAGAGCAGTGACAGGTACCGCTGGGAGGGAGAAGGCGTCAGAGGCATTTGGATACCCACGTGGCCCTGTGGGTAGAAACCTCTCCTGACCCCTCTTATCGCTGTAGTGGTTCAGCAAACTAGAGAGGGAGCTGGAAAAGCACAGAGAGGGAGTAAAGAGCAAGACGTCACCAGCAATTAAAAAATGGTTCAGAGGGAAATTTATAGCTTTAACTCTAAGTAAACAGGAAAGTTTCAAAAGAAATTTCTTTTTTAAAAAGATTTTTTTTAACTTTTTTTTTTTGAGGTAGAGTCTCACTCTAGCCTAGGCTGACCTGGCACTTACTCTGTAGGCCCAAGCTGGCCTCGGAATCACAGCGATCCTCCTACCTCTACCTCCCAAGTGCTGTGATCAAAGATGTGCAACACCATGCCAGCTGTTTATTTTTTAAAGATTTAAAATTAATTAATTAATTAGTTTACAAGCTTAGAGAGAAGAGAGATGGAGAGAGAATGGGCTCCCCAGGTCCTCCAGCTGTTGCAAGTGAACTCCAGATGCATGCACCACTGTGCATCTGGCTTTATGTGGGCACTGGGAAATCGAACCCAAAGAGGAAAAATGGGGGCAGTGATCAAGGTCAAGGTCAAAGTGAGTGAAAGAGAAGTCAGCCTTACATTGAGAGCACGCGAGGTCAGATACTGGATCTTGCGAAAATAATCCTTAGTTGGTATATTTCTAGCAAGACAGAGCCTGACAGACTCAGGGACTACATGTTAGTGCGGTTCAGGGGAAACACTTAATGGGTACCAAAGTATTAAGATACTATATTTTAGTGAATTTCGTTATAAATAGTAAACTTGAAAGCTTTAGAGGTTGAGAAATCATTGAAAATGACACCCCGATACAGAAAACAGGAAAGGCTTGTTAAATGCACATGTGATATTCTGCAGTTGTAAACTGTCCCCAGAGGTTTGACCCCACCCACCCTTTCTAGTTCAAAATGTCACGCTGTTCGATGTCATCTATAACTTATGCTCTGTGTCATCTGCTCGTCTCAGCATCACAAAGTGAGGCTAGCACTCAGGGCTCCAGCCAAGGTGTGGACCTTGGGAGTCGGCTGGTCTTCTGTCTTCTTGGGCAATAAGTGTGTCTCTGCACAACTGGACACATTGTGTCATAGTCAGGAGGCAGAAATAGACAGAGAGAGAGAGAGACAGAGAGAGAGAGAGAGAGCTTAGTCTAGGGTTCCAGCCTCTGGGATGATGCCCCCAACATTCAGGGTGGGTCTTATCTCCTCCGTTAAATTTCTCTGGCAACACCCTCCTACACATGCCCAGAAAGGTTTTCTAAGTGATTCTAAATTGTCCAAGTTAACAATGAAGGTCCACCACGACAGTCTTTAAAAATCAAAATTAATGCAAAAGATCCATGATGAGAAAACGATGTTAAAAAATAATTTAAAGATCAGTCAGCCAAGGCTACTATTTGGAAATTATTTAAGATCATCACTCAGTCCGGGGAGATTGTCAAACACATTTTCTTGAAAATGAGATGAGCAATGGAGTTAGTTTGGAAAACCTGGATGGGTTTGCCTCCTTTACATAAGAGAAGTAAAATTATTTTATAATTCTGTTTTCAGAATAAATAAATTTAAACTTTAAATGTTGCTAGCTAGGTAATCCAGAATGGTGTATATTTGTTAACCGATACTGATCTCACTCTCCGATGGAGATAGTGTTTGTATTTTTCAGGATGCAGCGAGAGAGCTGGGGCCCATCTAACCCTACCAACCAAACGCAGGCAGAAAGCTGAGATCCTGGCAAGAGATGAGCCACCACAGTCATATCGTGGAGGATCCATAGGGAACCCTGCAGAGAATGACGGGATGAACAAGGGACCCACAGCCACAGCCATTCAATCAACACAGGATAAGCCAGTGAGACAGAAACCAACGAATCTCGACACAAAACCCCCTAAGATCACAACATTAAAGCAGCCTTAATACTCACCCACCACGACTCAGGGAACTGAGTGGAAGAGGTGGCGGAAAGATTGTGAGAGCCGTGGTGGGGGACAATATCAGAGACTTGGCAACCCTCAGTAACAACACACTTGGGTCATGAGAACCAGGCTGAAGACTGGGCTATCCATGGTCCCCTACCACAAGGACTGACACAGACGGCCCACGGAGGAGGATATCCAGCTGACTGGGGATGGGGGGGCAATGAGGAATTGGGGATAACAACTCATTGTTGGCCCACTAAATAATGGAACTCATTATGGACAATAAAAAAAGAATACTTGCTAAAGTAAGCTGTTGATAACTTTCAGTATCACTTATTAAAATAGATGGCATGAATTGTGAAAAAAATAAAATAAATGCTGCTAGCTTTAATATGCCTTACTTTGCCTAATTTTTCATATTTTTCAATTACTTTCATAATGTAGAAAACTTAACCAATAAAAAGTCCACAAAAAAGTGTGTCTCTGCAGATATGACCATACAGTTCATCTCATGAAAGCCACATGAACCCCGCTGATGCTCTTAAATCTGGAATTTAAATTCTTTCATTATTTCTGGACCATTCTCAGCTCTCTTCTCTCTCCCTTTCTCTCATTCATGCTTCTAGGTCATAGGTATCTGTATGCGAGGTCACGAATTACCTCAAATCTTCCGTTTTCCATTCGTTTCTTATTTTCTTTGCGTGTCAGTTGGGAGTTTCTATTGATCTGTTCTTAATTTTTCTTATTCTTTCCTTAGAAGTTTCAGATGGATAGGTGAGCCTGAAAAAAAAAGGCTATTTTATGACTTATATCACTGATCTACTTTAAAATTATTTATTTATTTATTTGCATGTATGTGTGTGGATGTACGTATGTATGGGCACACCAGGGTCTCTTGCCACTACCAACTCCAGATACATGCGCCCAGCTTCATCTGGGTGCTGAGTAATTGAATCTGGGCCATTTGTTGGTTTCTTTGGCTCTTGGGAAATGTTGACTGCTTTGTCTTGGGTTTCCATGTCTCAAAGTTTCTGTGTTACTGCCAGCCATCGGGTGAGTAGTATCACTGTTGGGGTGGACACACGTTTTCTCCTCTGATGATTGCGTAGGGTTGAGTCAGTGGTCAGGAACCGAGCTGGCTTTGGGTCTTCTTGCCCCTAAAGTTGTTACTTTCTGTATTGCTATGTCATTGTGCAGAGGCCAGGATGCTGGAGGGGTCTCCTCAATGTTCCGTCCCACACTCATCCTGGGTACCTATGCGTGCTTTTGCTACAGGCTGGCTTCTCACCAGGCTCGCTTCGTCTCCCCGGCACCCTCTCTTTCCACGCCATGCTTCTTGTTGCTCAATGGGGGGATTAGGTTTTTTGTGGTCCTGGTATTCCAGAACAATCCAGCCCAGTGTATGGGAACCAAACGCCAGGTACCTTAAGAAAAAAGAAAAGAGGGAAAGAGTTTCCAGGATTGTGCAGAGTTGTTGGCATGTCACTAACAGAGTATGGTATGGGTATTGGCAAAATTAGTTGGATTCTCAAAGTTTGGGTGAGAAAACAGGGTTTATCCAGCATCTTAGGCAGGACTGGGTGTCAGGGTCTTTAGTCTGAGACTTTAAAAATGGTGTTGTCTCTCAACAGTGGGGCCAAAATTTACCATTATCTTTGGTGAGATTTCTGTGGGAAAGGACTTTTTTGCATGCGTGTGTGTGTGTGTGTGTGTGTGTGTGTGTGTGTGTGTGTGCGCGCGCGCATGTCCCCCATGCACATAGCACATATGGGAAGAGGCAGATGTCAGGTGCCTCCTGTACTGTTCTTTTGCCTTACTTCCTCGAGATGGGATCTCTCATTGCACCTGGAGCTGGCCATCTTCCAGCTAGGCTGGCTGGCCACTGAGCCCCAGTGATGCTCCTGTCTCCATGGCCCTTAGCACTTGGATCATAATTGTGTGTGGCCACGTCTAGCTTTTACATCAGTGCTAGGGATCACAGTTCATGCTCCCATTCTTGTGCAGGAAGTGCTTTCCCCCCTTGAGCCGTCTCCCCAGCTCTCAGGAGAGAAGACTTTGATGGCACTGCTCTCTTCCCTACCCCAGCCAGGGCTAGCGGATTTCAGTGTCAACCTTTTTCTAGCAGACATGGGTTCTTTTTTGTGCTGTACGGGAGACAGTCTGTCCCAGGTTTTCAAGCTTTTTAGATTCTCTGGGGTAAAGATCCTTGAACTGGGTGCAGACAGATGGCCTGTCTCCACAGAGGTTCGGCACTTGGTCTTTATCCTGAAAGGCTTCACACCTGATTGCTTCTCTCTGGCTTGTTCTTTCATTATGGGACCACTGCTGATTCCCTGGGGTTTTGAGTCCTTGGTTGCCCGAGTGTCAAGTCTCTTAGGTCTTGATTATGACCCACTTGTCGCATCAGGGAAAGAGTGACACTTTACCTAGCTTCCCACATCCCAGATAAAAGTGAGGTACCAGCAATTTGACTCTTTTTGGGGGGGGGAATTTTCCTCTAAATATTTCTGGAAAAAAATCTTGAGATTTTCTTCTAAATATTTCTGAAAAAAAATCATGTCTTCTTTCAAAATTGATTTTAAACCCAGGAGAGGTCAGCTGGGGCTAATGGAGTCAGCCAGGCAGCTTCAGTTTTGCAGGGCTCTGGGTATGAGTACTGAAGAGAGGCCACCATGGTTGCATTTAATTTTTTAAAAATTTGTAGCACCTTGAACTTGTAATAAAGGGCCTTGAGATAACCTTAAATTTCTTCAAAACTCTATGTATGGGCCTGACCTATTTTCTTGTCTCATAGTGACAAGCTCTGACTAGTGATCATTTCAGACCCTCATACCCTGCCCTCCCCACACCACACAAGACAGTCCTACTTTGATTTTATAAATGGACCCTCTTGGAACTGTATCCATTCTGGGAAGCCTGTACCCAAATTAACCACCCATAAAAATCACAATCCAGTGAGGCTTTGGGGACCTGGCATGGCCCACAATTTCAAATCCATGGTTTGTATTCTTTAGAAGAAAATCATTTCTCCTTGCAATTTTCTCTGTGCGGTGTTTAGATTCTCTCGCGGAGGAGGGTCCAGTGTGGGCCACGTGTTTTCTGAACCTGTGACCACGTTTCCTCTCCAGGCCCATGTCACAGAGAAAGCCATCTCTGGTGTCCTCTGTGGCCTTTGACCTTTCTTGAAAGGTCTTATCATGAAAGCACAGATCATGTCACCATATCCAAGTGGGAAGCAGGGGATGTGGGCGGGGGCGGGGGAGGCAGGTTTTGGACACAGCCAGCCCCTCTCCTGTACCCACTGTAGATGCTCATCTCCTGACACCTTTCTAACCCCCAGCCAGTGATTCAACCCTTCTGAAAGGTGACACAAATAACCACTGGTGTCATTTCCAGAACCATTTAGAATGGCAATTAATTTAGGGCTAATTAACTCTGGTGTTAACCACCTAAGCTTGGGCTTGTCAATGATGCTTGAAGCTTAAAGAAGGGACGAGAGGAGCGGGGAGGGGTTGTCCAAGCAGGTGACAAGACCTTGGCTGCCAACACTAAGTAAGGGCCTGTGTTTGTCAGTTTCTGTGGCCGGATTGCAGCCCAAGGCTTCAGCCAGAGAAACGAATCTTCTCACAGTTCTGGAGGCTGGAAGTCCAGAATCAAGTAGGAATGGCTCTTCTGAGGCCTCCCTCCCTGGCTTGTCGTCGATGGCTGTCTTCTCCCCGTGACTTCCTGTGCTCATCCCTCTGAGTGTCTGTCTGTCTGTCCTCATCTCTCCTTCTTACAAGGACATGGGATGAAGGTCCACTTCAATGCCTTGCCTCATTTGATATTCCCTCTTTAAAGGCCTCATCCCCAAATACAGTTATACTGTAAGGCACTGGGGGTGAGGGTGCAATTCAGCCCATACAGTCAAAACAACCTGTGTTCAAAGAACCTTTGTTTTTGTCCTCATTCCCCATAAATCATTTTTTGTTGAAATACACTGTGATGCAAATGACTATGTTTCAGGCAATCCTGAGATCCCCATCAAATGTCTTCTGAGTGTCCCCAAGCTTGTCTGTCACACATGAACAACCTTCCAGCTTGCTCTTACAGATGGCTAATCACACCGTGTGTGAGAGCCTGACTAATTGGGCTGACAGAGAAGGGTCATGTTGACAGGTCCTTTGGGGTATCTTTCTTATCCCCTCAACCCTCCAGAAACTGCCAATAGGTATGTCTATATCTCTTGTAAATAAGAAAATGCATACAAAAATGGTTGGATCGGAGCCATGGAAATAGCAGAGAGAAATCTCTGAGCAAAGAAAACATTGACTTCTGTGGGTGAAAAGATGTTGGGAGAAATCCAGAAATACCTTGAGAGCAGGAGCAGTGGACTGGCTCTAACGAGATGAAGCCAGCCTGGGTTCATTGTTTAGCCTGCTCCCCGGGTAAAGACGCCTCAGCTGGGAAATGCCAGGAAGAAGGATCCGTGGCCTGGAGGCTTTGGTGAGCCATTGTCTTGACTCCCTAAGGCCCACGAAGACCAAATCTCTCCCATGATGGGGTTCCACTGACAGTAAGGCAGGACATAATCCCTCTTTTTTTGAGATTGGTCCGATTCCTCTAGGCCTTAGTCTTCAGACATGGGTATTTTAACAAAAGGAAATGGCAGAACATGGAGAAATGATTTCTGAGACCATGTCCTGGAGGAATGGTTTCCGAGAATGTGTCCTGGAGAAAAACGCTAGAGTGATGGAGAGGTCACAGAGAACACTGTGAAGGGAAGTCCTGCTGATGGCTTATGTAGTTGCAGCACTGGCCCATGGATGGAAGGTAGACTCATGCCTGGGGATGCAGCATCAGATCCAGTAGGACTTGACTGTCCCAATGTGTGCTCTAACAGACACACCAGAGTAGGTACCCTGGAGTTGCAGGTGTGTTAGCAGGAAACAAGCTTGGAGAGTGTCTTAGTCAGCCACACGCCGCTGGGATGAATCTCCAAACCAGGCACAATTTTGGGGAGGAAAGTATTTATTGAAATAACAGATCCAGGGGAAGTTCCAAAAATGAAGGAAAAGGCTGGCCCCCTTTCACAGATCCAAGTAGAGAGACAGAGGCCCAGCACCTCCAAAGCAAGCGAGCACACTAACTCACAAAACAGAAGGACTGCCAGACTTGAGCTCAGGCTGCTCTTTGCTTATGTATCCCTGGAATTTTGCATCCAATTTAGAAATACCTCAGGGCCAGACCCCAGGAGGCCAGGCCAAAGTGACACCTCCTCCAGCCAGGCAGCTGGAGACAAATCTTTAATATATTTTTGATTCTATTGGGGGACATCTATTCAAACTACCACAGAGAGAAACCTGGAGATGTTATAATTATGTCTTCAATTATGGAGAGTAAAAGGGTTAAAAAAAACGTAAAGAATTGGAGAGCAATATGGAAGTCTGGAACCCATCAATAATTACAACAGGTAAGAGTATGTGTGAGCAGCTATTTGAAGGTGTTCACTCCAGATACATACGGTTTACAAAAGCAAAGCACAAATCAATACCAAGACTGACATTAAAGAAGCAGGAAAGGGTACCCCAGGTCAGAGCCCCCCTCTGCAGGATGTGTGGGCTCCTTCTGGGAGGGAGCTTCAGGGCACAGGGCAGGGAGGGAGCCATGGTGACGGGAGACGCAGAGGATGTGATTTCACTGAGCTAAAGAAGCTGAGGTCTGCCTGGAGAACGGCCTGCTTCCTCTCTCCGTTCACACCTCTCAGCATTTACCCTAGAATCAGATGCCAGCAACAGTTCTGGAAGTCTCCCAACACCTGTCTCCAAGACCACGGTACCTCCGAGTGGTGCCCTATGCATCCAGAAAACACTGGTACCCAGCTGGCTCTGAGCAGTGGGGTGGGCACCTATGACTCAGGATACTTTTCTTCTATACAATCAATGATGAAATTAAAAGTTGGTTGTAGAATTGTCAGAGCTTTTAAAATGGCTAATTTGTAAATAAGCGTTGAGCACATTTGGAAGATTAGAAATCACTTTCGCCTGCTTTCTTACAACTGAGGGAAACACTTAAGAATGAGATGCTATCGACTGCTGCTCTGCATGAATGCCCAAGGCAGATGGCGCTTCTTCCTTGCAGTCATGAAAGATGGAAGTCCCCTCGGGGGCAGCCCTATGCCCCCCCCCCACCATGGTGAACCTCAGACCCTGTGGTGTGCATTATAGCTGCAGCCAGGTCCCACATCAGGCCTTGGGCTCGCTCCTCGCGGTGGGTGGGTGGGAGTAGGATGGGAACAGCCGATGGTGCACTCTTGTCTTTGGGAACTTCATCACATTATATAGGCTGTAGGATTCATGTCAATTTCTTAAAAACGGGGCAATAATTAATAGGGCAGAAAGCATGTAGAGGACATTGGAGTGAACTGGCAACAGTTTCTTCCCCATGCTGATGTCTGTCCTTTGGCATCTCTTTATATAAGAGCAGACATGGGGACAGATGGTGGGAAGAGGAAGTTGTTCCCCCCCC
>PVHP010021766.1:0-29109 GCA_004024765.1 Zapus hudsonius | reverse complement strand
ACAAAGTGCCCAGTGTTCCTTACTAGGTACTCTGCTGTCAATGACACTTCTGGGTAATTCACACAAAACAGAACCTTATCAAGAAGAGGAGAGATTTCACATGTGTCACATATGATCAGATAGTCTTAATCACTCTGAAAGGGCTGTGTTCACAAAGAGCAGTGGGCATGTTCAATATATTTCCTCTGCAGACCTACCCTTAAACTTGGTATTCAAAAATATTTTAAAATCGATATATTTAGCATTTTGATTTCCAAAAGTACACTCATGATCTACCTATAACAAAGACAATAAATTATCAACTCTAGCCTTGTGGCATTGTGATGAATATAGCAATACAGTTCAATTCAGTGGGAATTTATAAAAGCTGTCCAATGTTAATGAAAGAAAAAATGGAGACAATTCAAATGATATTTTTAATATACTCTTAATTTCTTACATTTATTTTTATAAGGACAGCATCTAATGCAACATATAAAAAAATCACCACAATTTTGCTGATTTTTGAGGCTGCAACTTTACACAGATTCATAAAAAAACAGAGATATTTTAGGGCAACTCATTAAAACTAAAGGGAGAGTTCAAGGGAGGCACTCATTGTGTATTTTCAAAATTATTCTGCTCATTCAGTTATTTTTAATAATAAAAATTACAGAGTAGAAGATGTGTGCCTGCGTCGGATTACTGCTAATAGTATTTTTCTATTGGCTATGCATGTGATTAGTATTTATCTGTATTTTCAGACTCTCATGTTATAAAACTCTTACAAAATCATAGGCATATAATCTTATACTACAATTAACCACAACCTATGTAGAATTTTGCCAGTCATATAGAAATTGAAATAAAATGATCTGGACTTCTTTTAGTAAGTTTCAGATTAAAAATCCATCATAGATTGATGTTCCTAATGCACTCTGAGTGAGGCAGGTATGACTCCAGAACCTAACAGTGATTGAAACAAGTCAAGGGACCATAAAATTTGCAAGGAGCTTCCTTCATATCTTGCCATATGCCCAGCTGCTAAACATCCCTCGAGGATTCACCTCAATAGAAGAAATAGAAATGTGTGTATACGCTGAAGAGAATGAGACTGAGCTCAAAGCAAGATCTACTATTTGAATAATGATATGTCAATTATTTCCCGAGAGTATCTATATATTTTAATGGACAATTAATTGCTTACAATAGTGTTTGCTTTACTCAACCATGACAAATGCTTAAAGTTATACTTTCTAAAAAGTAACATAAAAGTTTCTCAAAGTAAATATAAAGGTATTTTATGTGTGAACACATAGAATATTCTTTACTCATTTCCAAAGGCTACCTAGGCCAAATCTATTTCTATATGTATACTTATAGTTACATATATGTATCTATATATGTATCTATCTTGAATAGTCTTACAAAACTATGGGTGTGCAAATGGTAGGTTTACTATGTAACCCAGGAATCCTAACATTTTGCTTTTGCTGTTGTTATGGTGATGCTGATAACTGAACTGATGACATTGCCCATGCTAAAGAAGTACTCTGCCATTGGTTCCTATCCCCCACTCAGTAATTCCACTAAGGGAAATAAATTGATATTTTAACATGCATACTGAGAGCCATGGTGTGGGAGAATATCAGAGGCATGGCACCCCTCAGTAACAACACACTTGGGTCAAGAGAACCCGGCTGAAGACTGGGCTATCCATGGTCCCCTTCCACAAAGACTGTTCCAGATGGCCCACGGAGGAGGATATCCAGCTGACTGAGGATGGGGGGGGCAATGAGGAATTGGGGATAACAACTCATTGTTGGCCCACTAAACAATGTAACTCATTATGGTAATAACAAAAAAAAAGATTATGAGAACTATACAGTCGAGCAAAAGCAAGACTGTAAATAAACGAATTGCATAAAAAAGAAGCACCAGTGTGCCAATTCTCTCTCTCTCTTCAATCAACTCTCTCTCACTCTCAAATTAATAAGCAAATATTTAAAAAAATAAGAGGGGCTCATAGAGATGGCTCCATGGCTAAGGTACTTGCTTGCAAAGCCTAATGACCCAGGTTTGATTCCCTAGTACCAACATAAAGCCAGATGCCCAGGGTGGCACATGCATCTGGAGTTCTTTTTGCAGTGGCAAGAGGCCCTGGTGTGTCCATTTTCTCTCTTTCTCTCTTCTCTCTGTCTCTTTCTTCCTGCAAATAAATAAATAATATATTTTAAAAAGAAATAAGAGGCTACAACAATGCTACTTCAATATCATATCAGTGTCCGTTGCAGTATACTTCATTTATGTTTTGAGCTTCTATTTAAGCACAATTTCAAAAATAATTAGTAACTAAGATTTCTGAGAAGTGTTTTAACTAGGAATATTGTTTTGACTATTAATTCTAGTAATATTAGCACTTATGAGAGATAAGGAAAAGATCATAAAAGTGGTATAGTAGCAGTCTTTATGCTGCATATACATGAGATACTAAGATCGATTCTATATATCATTATATTATCAATTAATCATGAAATTATAGTTAATGATGTCCACTAAGTTACAAGTATATGCTCTTGACTTTTATGATAAAGAACATGACATTATAAAGCATAAAAATAAGTTCTTTTTTATGTTATAATTTTAAATATTTGTTTTCCCCAAAAAAGTCATCAGGTGTTAGCGTTCTAAGTTGTTTTTTTTTAAATATTTCATCAATATCCTTTAATCTGAATAAATAATAAGATTATATATAATAAATATGTAAACCAATATGATAATTCATAGGATTCTCAGAAGCCATTTGATCTTGTCCACAGTTAAAATAAATTAAATGTCCTTTCTCTCAAAGGTTGTTCATAGATTGTTGAGACCAGGATATTTATGTTTTTCTGATCTTATTTCTTAGTCAATTAATAGATCAATACTATTAAGGGCTAATCTCCCATTGTTTTCCGGAAACATGAAATATTCTGCTTCGTTTTCCTTGTTTTGTTTTAAAGGGACAGGGGACTCTTGTATTCCAGTCTGTGCTCAACATTGCTATGTATCCATAAATGACCTTGACCGCATCCCTTGCCTCCATCTCCTGAGTTCTGGGATTATCAATAGTTGATTTATTCAGTGTCGAGTCTTGAACTCGGGGCTTTGCCCAAGCTAGATGAACACACATATCAATGGACTAGCACCTGCAGCCCCAACAAAAATGCTTTACTTAATTTTATACCAGACCTCTGAATTAGATACAATCACAACCTCTGTTGTATAGACAAATAACGTGAAACTGTATTTAGTTATGTCTGTTGAGCTAGTCACAGATCCTTGGGATTCTGTGACAGTGGGTCCTAAGTCCCTTATTGGGATGTGTGTCTGATAATGGGAACATGTGGTTAGATTTCAGCCTGAATCATGATGTTCTGATGCCCTAGCACCTTAGGAAGTTAGAACTTTCAAGAACCAACCACTGCATGAGCACACATATGGAATCAATCACATATATCTCAAAATGGATGTACAGTTCAATGTCTATAACACACTGCAAAAACTCTTTATTTCAAAAAGAAACTGAAAGAAAAAGCCCTGCTTTTCAGGATATTGTATAATATACAGGATGCAAAGAATAGAAAAATATATGCTCATAAAAGAGAATTTGTCAATGACAAATTATTAGGAGCTGGGAAAATGGCTCAGTGGTTGAAGATACTCACTTGCAAAACTGGTAGGCTCTGGTTCATTTCCCCAGTACCCAGGTAAAGCCAGATGCACAAAGTGGCACAGGCATCTAGAGTTCATGTGCAATGGCACAAGACCCTGGCAAACCTAGTCTCTCTCTCTCTCTCTCTCTCTCTCTCTCTCTCTCTCTCTCTCTCTCTCTCTCTCTCTCTCTCTCTCTCTGGCTCTGGCACTCCCTCTCCTCACCCTCTCTCTGTCTGTATCTATCCTTCAAATAAATAAGTAAAAGTATTAGTTCAGGTGTGGTATTTAGTCAAATTGGTTCTTTGTCCACGGGTGAGCTACTGACTTATGCTTATTGGCATTTATTCCCTAAAAAAATTTATAGTAAAAATAGTACAGGAATATCTACTTTTAGGAATCTTTGATGACAAAGATCATGCATGAATCATTTCCCCACTAAATATAAACTAGAAATATAAACTAGAAAGCATGTCAGCTGAATGTATTTTAAATAGTATAGTTGAGTTTTGTCAAAACTTCCCAAATATTTGAATTGACATTCCTTTTCAAGACATTCATTATGGACTTTTCTATTTTAATTATAGTTGTGAGGCATTGTTTTTAATGTTACTTTTTGTTTTTTAGTCAGTGTAATGTGATTCCTATGGATGGGGCAAAAGCAATACAAAACAAAACAAAACCAAAACCTCTTCATTTACCCAGAAGGGCACAGGTACAAAAGAAGGAAGCTATCTTGCAACTTTTGTCTTGCTCTTAAATTATCAGAACTAGCAGAACCTATTCTTGAATAGTCTGTTTCCAACTGTCTCCTTCCTTGGGTCCCAACATGGCTTCTCTGTGTGAAGTTGTCTTTTATCTCCTCTTTCAGGTGAAAGGTTTATATGGAGACTCTCTACAAATGAAAGCAGCTCAAATCTCCCAATCTCAGAAACAAAGCTCAAAATCTTTCTGCAGGAGGCTGGCCAGCTGGTCAGAGCAGCTCAGCTGCCCTTCACACAAGAAGCATCTGCCTCCCACCACTTGAACAAGGGGCGGATGGCAATTAAAGAGAAGGCACACAGCTAATGTGCAAGGGAGCAATGAGAGCCCACCAGATTCCGTGTGCCAAATAGTCTGCCTTAAAGGTGTCTCAGAAAGAACCATCATGCTTACCTTCACAGATTGTCAGGGGCTATGAGTCGGAACTATACATATGTAAGCAACATTGTGTTCAGTTCTTTTAGAACCCTTAATTTGTAAGCAGAAGCAAACCAGTAATCAACTGAAATGTTTATCTTCACTTAAGATGGGGTCATCTGGCCAGTATACACATTTTTATTATTGTCATTATTATTATTTATTATTATTATTTGGTTCCTTTGCTTTTATGTCATTACCAGTTGTTGAGATTACCTTCTCATTGATGGGACCAGATGCAGTTTAAGGAAGGAAAGGATTTATTTCAGGCTTACAGTTTCCAGAGGAAGCTACATCATTGTGGAAGAAGCAGGCAACAAAAAGCTAGATGTACAAACACTGAAATAGCAGAGTCAGAAAGGAAAAATGTATGACTTTCCCTGGGAAAATTATTTTTAATATATATAGGCTGCCCCAAGAAGAACCATTCACTCTGGTGGTAGGATTTCTTGTCTCAATTAGTCCTAGAATGCTGACAGTCCTGCCAAGGAAGTCTGCCTCTTATGTCATTCTGATCTGATCAATTTTGAACATGAAGTTACAATTTCTATTCTATTTAATTAATAAAAAGTCTACCTTTTGACTACATAAATATTTAATATTTTATACAAGATTTTATAGGGTCTGCATAGATGGTGTAAGAAAGATTACTGCAAACCTCAAGGCCTGAGAGGATCTGAGTTTGGTTCTCTAGGACCCATGTAAGAAGCTAGGAAAAAGCATGTACATCAGTCACCCCCATCTTGTAGTTAGCACATACCACTGATTCATTAGAACTCAATAAAAGCCCACAGCTCTCCAGGCAAGGAGAGAGACTCTAACCTTAAGGAAATACATACATGAGAAGTAAAGATACCTGACACTCAAATCTGGCCTCTGCACACGCTGTACATGTGCACACCTCTGCTTATACATGTGTGTACACCACACACATAAATAACACACATTCCTCAATGGAAAATACAGTTTTATAATACATGTACAAATTATATACACACAGGATTGTAGACCTGAGTTAAAAGGATGCTTTCTCTTATTCTTCTCTGGATATGTTTCACTACTGGTAAAAAATCTCTTATGGTTATTCCTCACACAATTGGAGTTAATCAAAAGCCAACATAGAGATTTTGCTGAAATAAAAAAAAAAGATTGTTCTGCTGCCTTGTCGATATTTCTCTTCTCTGTTGCAGGGCCAAAGAATTTCATCCTCATAGATCTCTAAGGAGACAATATATTTCTTTAAATTCCACCCAGAAGTGGAAGTTATTTGTCATTTATCTTTCCTTCAGACCAGGTTTTATTCAGAGAGGAAAAGTAAGATGTCTCTAAATGCCATAAAGGAAGGCAGAGCCCAAAGGCAGTTAAAGGTGTGTAGGAGTGGGGTAAAGAATAGAAAATGTAAATGGTTTTTCCTAAGAGACAGAATAATTTCTAATGTTGGCCTGGAATTTAGCAGATCTGTAATCTTTAAAACATGACAGCCAGTGAAGCCTGGTAACCTTAGAAATGTTCATGGGAGGCTTTCAGGGAGAAAGCTCACCAAGTAAGCTCACATAATCACTATATGGGATCTTTGACTTAATTTTTTTTTTCAAGAAGAAATAATCTTTCCAATTTATTTTAGAAGGTAAAATAATGAATGCAAGAAGTATAAATGATTAGTTTTGTACCTTTATACTTGTTAAAACATGTCTGAAAATCTATAGTTCTCCTTATATTGTCTGTTTGTTATAAATTTACATCTCAAAAATATATGAGGAACCACAGATACTAAACATGAAGCTAAAGTGACTGAGTCTGTTTTGGAACTCAAATAAATTTATGACTGTCATTTAGCAATCTTGTGTTCTGTTGGATTTTTTTTCATCATTACCAGGAAGTTAAAGGAGGGTTTAAATAGAAAGATACTTCACTGAAATCCTATGAATATAGCTATTACACTTTAATCTTGAACATAGAAGGTCAAGCATAAAATTATTTGCTTGGAGCAGCTATCCAGAGATTTGAATTGACATAGAAGGAAAGAACCACAAAGGGGAAAAAAGTTAATTTTATTGTAATTGGATTAAGCCAGGTTTCATTTATACTGAGAGAAGGAGGTTATAGGAAACCAGAAACTGCTAGGTTGACAGAAAAGGATTAATTCATGGGTTAGTGTCAGGTTGTTGACTAATAACATATTGATCGTATCTCTAAAATATGCAGGATGTCTGTCAGGAAGAAACTCACTTTGGACATCAAGATTGCTTGCATATCTGACATGATCAAAGTTAGATTAATATTACTAAGAATCTGTGAGTGGGCTGCATATTACTTTAGCAAGCAAACAAAATCCCCTACGTGTTTGGGATTGACCATTGGAAACAGTGGCTATGCCTGTCAGTTAGAGCAAAGTGGCGGATCTGTGTATCTGTCTCTCCCTTCGCCCGTTCTTGGCTTTAATGTTCTCCAGCAGTCATATTGAACTACCACAGCTTGATCCCACTGCAGCCTGCAGGTGGTATTGTCCTTGCATTGAGGAGTTATTAAATTCTTAAGGTCACCATAAAGAAAGGTTTTATTAAATTGAGTTAATAAAAACATTGGGCAAAGAGCACTGGGAATTGGAATGTCTCTCATGATATCAGACAAAGTATAATTTAAAGCTGTCATACTATAAATAAGATAATAATTCAGTTTCCTTAAAAAATATGATTTTTTCACCTATTACTCATGTGCACATGTGAACACTTGTATAGCACATTCATTTCCTTGGAGGGTTTTTTTTCTTTGAGACTGAACTACACTTTAAAAAACCAAGACATCCAGAAAATAATATCCTTACATTAAACATCTATATGAATATTAAATACTATCTGTACTGTGAGAGCTGGTTAAAAATATTTTTATGAACAGAGAGGAAATAAGCATGTCACCTTACGCAGGGATTTAGGATGTCATAAGTGTTCCCCTGGGTGATGTGATAGCAGATTAGAATTCAGGCTTTAGCAAGTATTTGTCATGATGCAGCTACAAAGACTCTTCATTACAGTCTATGCCCAGAGGTCTCCTATGGGCATGAGTGAGAAGTCCAGAAGCTTTCAGTGCATCTCACCGACCTGTGGAGTTCACTTCGTATTTCCTCTGGAAGATGAGACAGGATTCATTAGTTTGAGAGCCCTGCAATGAATGTTTCAGAAAATAAACAATATCCAGAGGACTGGGGAAATGCCTCAGGGGTTTAAGGTGCTTACTTAAAAAGCCTGCCACCCTGGATTTGATTCCTTAGTTCTCATGAAGGCAGAGTCACAATGTGGTCCATGTATCTGGAGTTCATTTCAAATATGCAAGAAGTCCTGGTGTGTGCATCTCTGTCTCATACTGTCTCTCTTTCTTCCTCTATTGCTCTCTCTCTTTGCAAATGAAAGTATATTAAAACACTGAATAATATTCAAGCTAACCAGTTACTGGAATTCTGAATTAACACATTAATTAATTTATTTTGTAGGGTCGCACATATGCCAGACAAATGCTACCACTTAGCTATATCGTCAGCTCAATTACTCAATTTGTCATGTGCAAATCTTTAAAGAAAAAAAAATCAATGAGGAATCCTATGGTGAACACATTAGTTTAGAATGAAATTGCTGAATATAGTTTAGTGACCTATTAGAAGTAAACAATATTTCTTAATGAAAATATGATATTCATTTTATTTGAAATATATATATATATATATATATATATATATATATATATATATATATATATATATATATATATATATATATATACATAAATATTCATGGCTGCTTACTTCATTTTTTTAAGTTCAGTGTAATATAAAAATATTAATTGACAAGGATGGAAAATAGGTACATCCAATGAAGATGAAATGAAAGCTTCATTTGGTCTAATTATGACTGTTTTCCAAAATTTGAACTAGAGTTCTGTGTTCACTACATAATGCACATTTTACATACAAATTTATTAATATGAATTTTTATTATTCAATTTCATTATTTTTGAAATTAGATTTCAAAGAGATCACTCAATTCTTCTGGAGTATAAACCTTTACACACTTATTACATCTTATGGGTATGTTAATCTTTTTTTGCATGTGCATGTGTATTAGGTGTGGTGTGTTACAGATATGCAGGTGTTCACATGTGAACTCCTTATTAGAAACAAATGCTCTGTGGTAGTCATGTATTTATTGGATTGCTGCATTTTTCAACTGAACAGGAGTATTGATAAATCTCTGCATCTCCAACTTTCCTCGAGCTTTGAAGCCTTGACCAAATTTCCTTAGGCAGACTAGTAATAATCCAAATTTGGCATTGAGATCTGTGAGCAGATTCAGTAGTGGTGGGGTTATGGTTGCCTTGGAGAAGAGGAAGCTGTATTTTTGAGTAAATGTAGATATACCTTCATTGATTAATAAAATGGAATTATATACTTTATGTATGGTCAAATTAAACAAATTTGTGGATAACTATGGAGTCAGAGTGGCTGATACCAAAGGTTGCACTCGGCTAATTTTTGAAAGCCTTCTCAGCAAGAAAAACCTCTCAGCAGTCTTAATCCAGAAAAAAAAATCTGTATCTCTGTGATCATTGAATTACTTCTTCCATCTCTCCTTTAAATATTTTTGCAACTCATTTTTACACACACACACACACACACACATATATATATATATATATATATATATATATATATATATATATATATATATGACTATATACAGTATGCATGCATGCATGCATGCATGTATATGTGAATATGTAATGGGTGCCTATATAGCAGATGCTTATACATGTGTATGTGTGTAGGCCAGAGGTCAATATTAGTTTTTGTAGTTACTCTCCAAGTTTAATTTTTTTGAGACAGAGAGTCTGGCACAAAACCTGGATGCCAACATTCAACTAGACTAGCCAGCTTGCCATCCCTGCAGTTTCTCCTGTCTCTACCTCCCCGGCAGAACTGGATGACAGGTACCTGTTACTGTGTGTGACTGAGATGTGGGTGCTGAAGCACATTAATACATGGACCCAGCTTCATCGCAAATTTATTTTTATTTGGATTTACCCAAGTTATGACCCTTCTGTCAAGCCAATAAGAAAACTTTCTAAGAATTAATATAGAAACTTACTAGAGGCAAAAGTCTTTCAATACTAACTAAAAAAGACATATATGACAAACTAATTTACTATCTAAGAATTTAATACACATCCATCTTTCTTTTTTCCTGGAACACCCCTGTAAAACGCCTTCAAAGTAAGTATCTTCCAAGAGATCAAGTTATCAGCTGTATGTTTTTTTTTTCATACCAACGTAAAGCATACATTTTTCATCCATAAATTGTTCTTTAGGAAATATGCATAAGCACTGAGGCATTGACAGCAAACAACATGAGGGAAGTAATAAGAGATTTTTTGTGGGATGCAATTTAGTCACTTGTCCATTCAATTTACATAAACATTTCAATCTGAGCAGTTTAACATATAGTATTTTTATATCAACAACTTCTACAATTTCATAAGCAGATAAGTTTAATATCATTCAGATCATAAGGGGAAATTAAATTCCCTTTGTTGATTACTATACTGAAATTAGGCATATAATCTTAATTAATATCAAATAATAAATCAGGAACTGTTCTATATGTGAATGACATAATCTATTATGATAGTATTTTTCAAATTTGTGCTCTTGTTTGACTATTGCAAAATCGTCTCAATGAAACACATAACACACAAGATAGCTTGGAATTGCAGAGTCCAAGTAGTATCATATAATATTTATTTTAAGTCAAAACTAGCACAGAACATTTTTATTCTGTAGACACGACTTTGACCTGGAACTTTAACTCTCTTTTGCTGTAACATTTGATAAGCTGGATAGTGAAGGACAGTCCTATATATTCTCCATCACAAGCAAGTTACAGAGAAAAATAAAATCATGCGTCCCTCTACTTATAATGTACTATAAAAGCCTGCCTTTGCTTCATGATTTGAGTTGAGTGAGTTGGAGAGTTTGAAATTGAATCTTCTCTGAATATCTTAAGAATTTTGTAAAACTATGGATTTGTCATCTTCTTATATAAGCTTATTATGCACATATATTTTTAAACTTTCTGTCTGAGAATACCACAAATATAGTGTTGAGAATTCATTTGACTGTGTTTCTATTGTCATTGGCTCTGGTGATCTTATATAAATCTTAAGGCTATTCACACATTCTTGAATTTAGCTGGGAAATAATGTTTTCCTTTCAGGGAAGAGAATGTATTATAACTTATGATTCTATTAAACAAATCTGGGCTTCAGTTTTTGCTAGGAATGGAAAAAATGTGTATGTATTTCTTCACATATACTATTTAGTACCTAATAAAAATAATCGTTGTATATTGAAGAAAGAACAAGGCATGTGGCAATTTACAAAGTAAAATATCAATAGCACCACCATTTATGCACACAACTTGAAATATGAAATGTTGACGACCAAAACGATTTTGGCAGTAAACATCCTGATACACAGTGGTAAAGAGAAATGTACGATAAACACTGATCAATTGCAGATTTTAAATAAAATCAACAAGGATTTGAAAGTCTCAGTGTGATAATGGATGCTGATCTCTGACAGGAATTCATTTATTTATTTATTTTTTCTACTTACTATTATTAGTACCTGGCTTCTTTAGCTTGTATAGGAAGTGAGCCTCTAAGCATATACCTACTTTGTGATCTGAGTAGGTTTCTTTCTACAGCCTAAAGATGGTAATGTGAATAGTTTGGATTACTTTAAGAGTTGGGAAATTGAAGCTTTTTTTTAACACCAATATTGTTTGTTCTAAAAAATTCTCAGAAATGTGTTTCTCTTTGCTGCTTGTCTGTTTTGTGTGTGAGTTACTAAAGCCTAAATTCTTTCTTAGTCATAATTTTATAAAATGAAGTGGTGTGGTAGAGTAACTAAATTAGTGACATACTCCTGAAATGTTTATGGAACATCTTAACAAAATTTCCGGATATCCTTTGGATATATGCATTTGATGCAAAGGAATATTTAAGTTGAGAGAAAGATACATTGGCTCTTGTAGTTTGCATATAAAATGTCTCTCATGAACTCGTGTGTTTATGACTTGGTCTGGAGAATGTGGTGCTGTTGGAAATTTTTGTGGTAAACTTAGGAGATGGATCTTTGCTGGAGAAAGTGGGACAGTGAGGGATGGCCCTGAGGTTTTAGAGCCTACCCTCACTTCCTGTCTGGTTATGGAAGCAAAGAGCCAGCCTCTGGCTCCTACCACCATACCTCTCTTGCTTTTATGGTCTGTACTTCTGAAACTGCAAGCCAAATATATCATCTGTTCTTTCCTTCTGCTTTTTGGTGAGTGTTTGGTCACAGCAACAAGGAAAAAACAAATGTAATCATCAATGAGAAAGTTCATCTGATTTATTGAATGTGTGTGTATGTGTGTGTGTACGTGTGTGTGTATGATAGCTGTGATATAATTTGTTTGTTGCATGTATGTGTGTATTAATCTGTATACCCTATGTACATGTATGTACAGGCCAGGGAAGATAGCTATCCACCTCTATCAGTCATCTGCATATTTCCTTAAAACAGGGTCTCTCACTGAACTGTAACTACAATTTTTTGGCAACTTGTCCAACTAGTAGGCACCAATATTGTCTGGTTTCTGTCCCCCACAGGACTGTGGTTAGAGGTGTGTATGTCTATGCTCAGCTGTTTTATGTGAGAACTGGAGAATCAAACACAGTGTACACAGGCCTCTCAGAATCTCATTCCTATGTAAAAAGCATTCCCACCAATTAAGCCATCCCTTCAGCCCTCATTTGAATTTGTTATGTAGAAAAAAACATTCAAAAAGACAATTCTGTGATTCAAAGAGTGCAATAAGATGACCTCCTATGTTGCATAAACATTATGATTATCAAAACCCACACATGGTATTAATTTGAACTGAATATTTTGAATTCATTAGTTACTTCTGGTTACTCAAAAGCTTTTGTCTTAGAAGATCCTCAGGATTAAAAATATTTATTTTCTATTTAGTATAATTTTGAAACTGATACAATATCATTCATTTTAAGAAGCAGATAAAAGAGAAGAAGTGAAGAAGGGCATTAGATCCTAGCTACCAATTACTGAACTATATGTCAGAGGCATTTTCAATAGTATTTATCTTCTTATCATGTGTATATTTTTCTATGCCTGGGAAAATTGCCACATTCTATTCTAAGGGTAGTTACACTAACAACATATTACTCCTTGTGATTTTGCTATTATGAATTAACTCACAATTGCTTTACTAAGAAATATTGTTTCATCATCACTTATAAGAAATCTCCATTGCTTTCATCACAATCACATGCTTTCTCTTGTCAATTTCAATTGCAGTAATTTCTCCTGGCAAAATAAGGAGAAACTTTTGAAAAACAGTAGCATCTCATGGCATTTACATGCAGATTCAGGGGTAAATGTACTAGCTGTAATGATTGTAAGTTTTTGTTTGCTTACTCCAATTTCATAAAGCATGATAACTAGTATTTAAAAAAGTTACTGCTTGACAGGCAAGCTGAAGCCAAACGAAGACTCTTTGACAGTACTCACTCACCCACCTTTTGTATAGTATTCTGAAGATTTCAATGGCTTAGTTTTTGTTCTGAGTTTTCTTAGGAAGTTTCAGGGAAGATGTTGGCTTAATGCATATTTATCTAGTGGCATAATTGGTTACATAACTCCATTTACTAACTCAGCAAAAACATAGGGGTTGGTAGTTGTCAGAAGACCTGATGCTTCCTACACAAATGATCATAAGTTGGTTTCAACATCCTTAAATGTAAGTAATTTATTACAAAATATGTGATCCCAGAAAGAGAAAGTAAGGTGTGAAGTTTTTCATAGCATACTCTAAGAAGCCATATGCCATGATTTTTACAATCCTTTGTTGGATCCAAAGTTAGCCCTATTGTGTGTAAGGTACAAATCCAGGCCACTGGTACCCTTCACACAGACTGAATCTAACATATAGCAGTAGAGGATGTAGGTGATGTTAATGATGAAAATTAACAAAAAAAAGAAAGAAAATCCTTATGACTGTGATGAACTGATGAGAATAGCTATAACTTACTCTTATTTTAATTAATATTGACCATAATTTTGAATACATTCATGTAAAAATATCTAATATATGATGAATATGTCTTGATATATTCTGTATTTTTTATTTTTTAAAAAAATATTTTATTTATTCATTTTAAAGCAGAGAGAGAAAGAGAGATACAGATAGATAGATAGAGATAGAGATAGCGATAGAGATAGAGATAGAGATAGAGATGATAGAGATAGAGATAGAGATAGAGATGATAGAGATAGAGATAGAGAGAGATAGCACCAGGGCCACCACCTTGTGGGTCTGGCTTATGTGGGTACTGGGGAATTGAACAAGGAGCCTTAGGCACTGGAGGCAAGTGCCTTAACCCCTTAGCCATCTCTCCAGCCCTATTCTGTAATTTTAACCTATTGTTTTTGCAAACTTTTAGAATTGGTTTTGTTTTCTCTATCACGCCATTATTATTATAATTATTTTTTACCATTATATCTTTCTAACAAGTATACTTCCTAACATGTTGTATTTTCTTTATTTTGATAAAAAAATTAAAGTATCCTCTTAAAAGAAGGCAGGCATAATTGTGATTTACAATTTAAAAAGTTTCAGTCAACATTCAGCTAGCTTTTTTGTGTCTCCGGCTGTGGTGAGGAACATGGCAAAAACATTTGTCAAAATAGAGTTGCTCCCAACAAGGCACGCAGAAAAAAAAGAGATTAAGGCATCTTTCTTCCCACTCAGCCCCTAGAGTAATGCCAGTGCCTGACGATCAAGTGGTCAACACATGAGCCTATAGGGAACACTATGTATTCAAATCATAATGTCTAGATAATTTAATATGTATTGATATTTCCACCTAGTAATTTTAGCATTATATTTTTATAATAAAAGTTATAATTCAGATAGAATGGGATTTGTTTGCACACTGCCCACAAGCAATTATAATTTTCTAGAAACTTTGCCAGTCTTTTTTTTTCCAGATTAGACAGTGTATTTCTTTAATTATTTAGTAACAAGAAATTCATGAATCTTTATCTAAATTGTGTGTTCGTTTCTTAGTTTCACACTTCAGTATATATATATATATATATATATATATATATATATATATATATATATATATATATATATATATATATATTCAATGGTTTCCTAAATTGGTTTTGGGCTTAATACACTTTGTAGGTATAATTGGCAAGCTATATTGCTGCATTTGAATAAGGTGAAAATCAGTCACACTTCTTTAGAATGTGTCACTGGTCTTGAAATATTCACTGTTAATTTTTTTCTTTATGCTTACTTGTATTCTTAAGATAAACTCTTTAAAATATTTTAGCACCTGCAAATTGTGTGAAAATTCCTTTTATTTAAAGTGCATTACCTTTGGCAAATTGTATTCCTAAATATAGTTTCTAGTGAATGTTACTGTATTTACAAAGTAATTTTGATAGACAAAAATAGCCCCTTGCATAAAAACAATTTATTGAAGAGTTATAACATTTCTGCAAAATATTTAACTATTCAAGGGCTGGGAAATGGCTCAAAGTTTAAGAGTACTTGCTGAAGGGCCTCCAATTCCTCAAGTGTGAGTCCCCAACACCCACATGCACAGATGAATGTGGCCATATATATCTGTTACCACAGTCCTCTGGACATGTATCCTGTAGGAAAGAGAGACAGTAGAATTACAGAGAGTTGCTTATTGATCAAAAATTGCAAAAAAAGTAGGAGTCCTCATTTCCATTAAACAGGCAGATGAGTTAGGTGAGGAGAATATCAAAAGTTCCCTGTGTTCTTCACTGTGTGCACAGGACACACATACTGTACATCTATACACATTCATACACTAAGTACAAATTGCACACCACACGTATGCTATACACACAGAAAAATTTAACTATTCAGTTATACAGGGAGTACATGTATTAGAATGAAGATAGCCTAAATGAACATGTTGGTATCTTTATGGAATCAAAGAAAGAAATATAGCAAAATATATTAACTAAACAATTTCCAGTAGAATGATGATACAGCTCCATGTAGAATATCACAGATGCAGAAATAAACAATTGTAAGAGTAAAATTAAAATTAAAATAAAAGTAGAAAATCTCAAGGCAAGAGGGAGCTAATTATTAGTAAAAGGAAATAAAAAGTGAAATATCTAATCCAGAATGATATATTGGTATGTGCCTCTCCCACTCACCCTGCTCCTATAATCTTGCCTTTGTTTCCCTGTAATCTTGCATCTGTGGATAACCACAGTAAATACTGAGAATGGCCTGGCCAATGGGTTTTATAGATATGGAAAGAATGTGCAAATGCCCTGGTTACTGGAAAAGCCTGTAAAGATTCCCTGAATTGTGATGCATGTTTGGATTCCCTCAAAGGATCTGATACATTTAGCTCTTGGCTCATTTGCCTCTGTCTGGTTATGGATTTGCACTGAGCCCTGGGCATGCCTGGTTATTTTTAATAAAACCCTTTGCATGTTGCATAGGAGATTTGGACAGAGTCTTCTTTTGAGTCGGGGGTCCAGGGTCCTAACACAATGTCCTTTGTGTAGTCCACTGTTACTTAAAGTCACCTATGAATGCTTTCTTCCACCTCTGATCTTTCTTAAGGATATTTGTACTAGGAAAGAAGAAAGAAAGGAAGAAAGAAAGAAAGAAAGAAAGAAAGAAAGAAAGAAAGAAAGAAAGAAAGAAAGAAAGAAAGAAAGAAAGAAAGAAAGAAAGAAAGAAAGGAAGGAAGGAAGGAAGGAAGGAAGGAAGGAAGGAAGAAGAAAAGAAAGAACAGAAAGCTTCAGTCCTTGAATAAAAAATGTCTATTCATTCTCCTTCATTTAAAATTACCTTCACATGAGACCAATCCTAGTTTAAACCGTTAATCAGTAGTAATTTCTTTGGAAAAACATTTGCTAAATTTTCTCTTTGTAAACATCCTTGTCTTGAGTTCTAGTAATTAAGCAAAGACATCCTGAGAATAAACAGGAATGAAGTACAAGAACAGATCTACATAGGAACATGGTAGATCTATTGTTACAGCAGAGCCTCACTGACTTGTTATAACAGATTGCCTTATAATTGATAGTCCCTGAATAAGTGACCCTGATTGCTTATAGTGCTAGACGAGCTTGAAAAGTCCAAGATGAAGATTCAGGATGTGGGCAGAGCTCATCCTACTTCCAACTCTGAGTCCCTGCTCTTCTGCCATGGTGGAAGGAAAAACCTGCTTCCCTCCAGTCATGTGATAAGGACAGTTTCCCCAGGCATGAACCCCCATGGTTTAATCAGTTTTCAAAAGGCCCTACCTCATAATTCTACCAAGATACAGATTGAGTGCTGAGAAGAAGTGTCTCTGGAGTGTTTCACATTAAACACAACATGTCTGTCACCTTTGCAAAGACAAGTGAACAAGGGGGATGTGGGAGCCAGAGGGAGTGGAGATGTGCTTTGCAATGCCATCATACAGAATGGCTGTTGTACTCATGAGCTTGCCGTGACAATGGTAACCACACTGGGCCAACGACCAGTCCATCACAGATTCCTGAGGGAAAGGAGACCCACATCCCTCCCTGAAGAATGACTGGCACCTTCCAGATCTACTTAATGAAATTCAACCTTGAAAAGATAGCTGAAATCAAGATATGTCAAATTGGAATGAATTGTAGTTTATCCTCATTGGACAAGAAATATCCCTTATATATTTGCTGCATAAAATTTTCATGATAAAATGCTGGCATATGAATGTTTGACAATAATAGTATTTGTGACACATGTTGCCAAAAACATAATCCAAATTAATTTAAATGCTTTCCTAAATTATTATTCTGCCTAATCTTAATCCTTTCCAGTGTGGCAGAAAGTAGTGAAAGCTTTTTCACCCATAGCATTTAGACAATTCAAAAGAGGTGGCCACTCTCAATTTCTAAGCAAGAGTGGGAAGGAAAATGAGATAGAATGTCTCACTGCTTTGACCCCAAAAGCTTTCAGAGCCTCAGTTGCAAAAGGGTTTTTGTATTTTTCCTAACCATGGAAGCCATTATTAATTTTCTGAAATATCACTTTTCTTTCAAATTACTTTTATTTTCAAAAAGCAATACATTGAAAACAGTATATACAGTAATATATATTGAAAAATATATATCATTTTATCTTTTTTGTTTTCTTTAAATGTGTTTTGATATACAGAAAACAAATTTCTCTTTTAATCTATCTGAAAAAGGGGAAAAAGAAGCATGAATATTACTTTCAGAATCACAAGGTATAGAGACACGATCTGTGTAAAATCAAAATTTTCTAATAGCTTTACTATGGTTATTTTTATTTGCTCACATTATTCCCATATCACTTTCTAGGTGATCCCTCCTTTTTTTGGTGAGATGCTATCCTTACATGAAGCAAGATAAAAAATACAGAGACATTTTAAAAATATGTCTTATCTATGACTGAATGCATTTTATACATTCTGCAACTTAATAGGTACTTATTTTGTATGGAAAGACAACAATGGCAATTATTATAAGATTCAACCCACTTTATTTTCTAAGATTCCTTTAATTGCCATAGTAATTAATATGAACTAGTATTTGCAAAAGTGCTAGCTGACTTAAATATATGTAATATATTTGTTCTTTGCATTATTAAAATTACAATAATTATATATTTCAAGAATATCAAATGTACTTCCCTATCTACCATTTACAAACCTATGTATCTATGCATTCACATTAAAAAATATCTTAGAATGTGAAATCATCTCCTTCTTGCCAACTTGTGATGTCTCATTGTTATTTTCTACATATTGCAACTGTATTCTGCCCCATGTCCTAAATAGTAATATATATTCCATGGTGTTTTGGAATGTCCAAGAAGGTGATAATCAGCATTGAGGAAATATATTAATTCAGATCAACTAGACAACTCAGTTTATAAATCACATAGCGTTACTGGTAACAACACTGTGATTACAAGAAATGTTTACTGGATTTAAATACAAATTAAAATACAATAATATGAATTAACATTATAATTCTAGGATCCCATACAACAGGGAAACAAACTTTCTAAGACAAATTGGATTTTTTCCCCAACATAAACCTTTCATGCTATTAGAGGTTATTAAACACCCTTGAGAAAAGTTATTTAAAAAATATAATTTTGAATTCATGGCAGCATAGCCACTTGAAATTGCCTTTCAAGTAAGGATTTAGCTTTATTTGTTTAATCAGTCCTGGCTTTATAAAACTCTTAGAAGAATATAAACAGACAAAAGTTTTATAAGAAAATAATATTCAATATCCTAAGAAAAATGCTTTTAATAACTCAATAAAACTTGAAAAAATAGTTAACTGAAAATGATATGTCAAAGTGGATCTGATTAAAATACAAAATGTTTTAACATGTACTATAAAATGAGATGTTTTAACCTGTTTAATGTTATATTTTGAAAAAAAAGGGGTGTATCATTTAGTGTTCAGTACAAGATGTATCTGTTTTTAACATATATTATGTTTAAGATAGAAAGTTGTCATATTTATTAAATCAGAGATTACACTACACATACTGATGTGGAAATCAAATTGCCTCTGTCATGGTTTGATCCAGGTGTCCCCCACAAACAATTGAATGTGTTCTGATAGATCGATCCTCAGCTGATGGCGGATTGGGTTTTACAACCTCGATGAAGCTGTGTTTTTGGGGGCGGGCTTTTGGGGGTTCTAAACCAGCTTCCCCTTGCCAGTATTTGGCACACCTTCCTGACGCTGTTTGCAGTGCTGTGGCAGAGGTGATGTCTCTGCTCATGCCATTGTTTTCCCTGCCAGGATGGAGTCTCCCTTCAAGTCTAGAAAGCTGACTTACCATCGCTATGTATAAAAATGGGGGGTCACACAAACTCTGTTTCCACATAGCTCAGCAACAACAAAGTGCCTTCCAGGCCCTGAAATACTGGAATCCATTACTTCATACAATACTTGATAAAAAAAAAAAAGAAGTTTTGCCTATACACTGCTTCCTGAAACCAGTCATAACAACCTCTACCCATCATTCAATAACTTACTTGACAACAGAAATGCAAAGTAAACATTTTTTAAAAATCTGTTGGCATAAACAGTAATGGAAAGATAATTGGCTAATTCAAAAGAATAGAAATTTAATCAATAACTTATTTTCAAAGTGAAGTTGGGCAGTGGCCACATCCCAATTCCAAAGTCTGAGCAAGAATCAACTGATTGGTCCACAATCAGAAAGCAGAGAGATGAAGTTCCACTTTCTCCTCTGTATGCAGGAACCATCCCCATCCCAAGGAATGATGGCAACCACATTTATGGCAGGTCTTTGAGCCTTGATTAAGCAAATCTAGAAACTAACTCACATGCATGTCTAGTGGTTGGTTTTCTACTTGATTCTGCATCCTTTATAGTTAAAAATCAATAGCAATCATAGCAGAGTTAAATATATATTTAAGAAATATCCAAGATTAAAAAATCTGATAGTTATTACTACTGTTATCATTGCTACTGCCAGTGTCTCCATTAAAATTGCTATGCTGTGCCTTTAAACAATTCAACCTTTATGATTGTAGGTATATTTTTTTAATATTTTATTTATTTATTTGAGAGAGAGAGAAAGAGAGAGAGAGAGACAGAGACAGAGACAGAGACAGAGACAGAGAAAGAGAGAGGCAGACAGAGAATATGGGCGCACCACGGCCTCCAAGCCACTGCAAATGAACTCCGGACACATGCGCCCTCTTGTGAATCTGGCTGTATATGGGCATTGAGGAATCAAACTCTGGTCCTTCTGCATTGCAGGCAAACACCTTAGCCGCTAAGCCATCTCTTCAGCCCTGTAGGTATATTTTTTAAAGAAGTTTTCTGATATTTTTATATTGTAAAACCAGTTTTAACTGAGTGTTATCATTGAGATGTGGCATCATTATTACTGGAACAGAAATATGCATGAGTGTTTATTTATAATATTCATAATCAGGCCAAATTTTGATGAAAAAATAATAAATATTTATTCATTTTTGTCTAAATCATCCTATGATACTATGAGTAATGATACATCTGTATAAATATTGTGACAAAAATTTGGCATGGATTCATTCATTTAAATGATTAAGGTTTCATTCTGATTTCCATTTTCTATAGTTTGCTGTAACAACTCCAACATAAATCTTACGAGTTACCACAGAAATGAGAGGTGGAGTGAGAGATCAGGTAGGTGAATGAATAGTACCTTCTAGATTCCTTTTCACGGGGTATAAAATATAACATGATATCTAACTCTTGCCATTGTTGAGAGGTGAGGTGACTGATTCTTGGAGGGAGTCTTGGCTGTGGTAACACCATTGCCCTCTTTTCCCTATCACCTCAGTCTTCCTCAGAGTTCATTGAAAAAAAAAATCTCCATATGATTCCAAATGTCTATTTGAATATAAAACACAAATCTATATGAATCATTTAAAAGGAACTTGGCACCCTCCTCTACAATTTTCTTATTACATAGATAATAACTTTACTTTAGATAATGTTTAACATTTTTATATCTTCCAAAGAGACATCATATTCAATTTCAGAATTATGTTCTTGAGTTTCAGTGAACAATACCATTTTCACTGAAAGAAAAAAAATCAAGATGCTTAAGAAGTATTATAAACTGTTTTATGACATTGACATAACCTTTGTGGCCTACAGTATTAGTCTCCTTCATTCTTCCTTTACTCTCCATGTTTCTTAGTACTATCTTATGCACATTTCTATCTGGGCCCACATGCATTTGGCCTTGATGCAGTGACTTTCTTTGTTTGATGGTATATGTGACCAGATTTTAATATGATAGTTCCTATTTGAAGCTTTAGAAATATGATTAATAATTTACCAGTAGTTGAATGCTGTACTACTTGAGTATGGCCAGTGCACCTCAATTCTGTATTACTGTCTTAATCTAGTTTCTAGCCACTCAGTATGGTTCCAAACAATGCTAGATTCTTGCCTCACTGGCCAAGACCAGAGAAATCCAAGCAACATGCACAAGCTACAAAACACCCCTCTCCAGTCCACACACACACACATGTAACACACAAGATGGCTGCAGTGAGACACTGAGATTTTGTTTATCTCTTTTTCTATTGTAGAAGGATGGCTGGATATAGCACAAATCGCAATTTGTTCTGTTGTTTTATAAAGTCATGTACACTTGTGAGTCATGTCAACCTGATGAGATTTAAAATTATGGCAACTAGAAAAGGATAAAAAAAGAATAAAAAGAGAAAAAAAGAAAATTATGACAACGGGAGTTTCTAGATTAGTTTAAGGAAGATAGGAAGACCCACCCTAAATGTAGGTAACTCTATTGCATGGGCATCCAGGATTGTATGTAAAGAGAAAGCATGCTGAACACCAGAAGCCATTGTGGTCTATTTACTGACATTGGATCAAAGTTACCAGCTGCTGAAGCTTCTGTCCTCCCGCCAGGATAGACTGATTCTCCTCAATTGTGAGCCAATTTGATTTCTTTCTCCCTTCCTTCCAAAAGGTGAACTCATCAAGTATTTAGTTGTGCAAGGAGACAAGTATCTAATACACCATGAATAATGTGTGGTAGATATGTTAAAAATCAGCTAAGGCAACTGAATAGATAATTTTCAAAATTCATTTTGCAAAAATACCTGTTCTCTATCTTCTAGTTGGGATTTTATTTTATACATTGAATTGAATCTACATTGTGACTGAGGAGTAGCTCTTCCATGAATAAAATATTGTCATACAATATCAAAATGTAATGGCTTAGATAAAAAAATAAAAGAAAACAAAGCACTATAGGTGTAGAAAAAATATTTAACAAAAATCTTCTACTTTACTGTTAACAGCATGAAACAATGTTTTAACAGAAGGTATTTACTCAAAATGATAAAAATAATTTTAAAAATCAATACTAGCATTATTCTTAATGAAAAATATGGATTGTTTAGTCCTTTATATTTTTATATATTTTTATTGTCCATAATGAGTTCCGTTATTTAATGGGCAAACAATGAGTTGTTATCCCCAGTTTTCAAAAGTCCCTCTTCCCCATCACCAATCAGCTGGATATCCTCCTCCATGGACACTCTGGATCAGTCCTTGGGGCAGGAGACCATGGATAACCTAGTCATCAGCCCGGGTCTCTTAGTTCTCCTAGTATGTTGTTACTGAGGGGGGGCATGCCTCTGGATATTCACCCCCACCAAGGCTCTCTCAATCTTTCCACCCCTCTTCCGCTCAGTTCTTTGAGTCTTTGTGGGTATGAAGGCTGTTCTATTGTTGAGGACTTAGGGGTCTCTGTACTTCTGCTTTAAGTTGTGTCGAAAATCATTGGTGTCTGTCTCACTGGCTTATCCTGTGTTGACTGATTGGCTGTGGCTATAGGACACTTGTTCATCCCATCATTCTCTACGGGGTTCCATATAGATCCTCCAGTTTATGTATGGGGTGGCTCCTCTCTTGTCAGGATGTCAGCTATCAGCCTATACATCGTTTGTAGGGTTGGATAAGCCACAGCTCTCTCGGTGAATTCTGAAAGATACAAACAGGATCTCCATCGGAGAGTGAGATCAGTATAGATTAACTGAAATACACATTTATGGATTAGCTAGATTCTATTTTTAGTAGCCTCTCCTTCAATCACTTGCTCAATCATTTCTCATTGGAGGCCCAAGAGTCCAGCTCCCAGTGCATATCACCCTATGTCACCAGTTCCAGTTAAAGGCTCCCCCTCACTAAGTGGAATATTTGGCCAAATTTAAAAGCTGTACATTGCCTCCCCCAAGCTTTGTCTCCTCCACTGTAAAAGTGCTCTTTTCTTGGTTCGCTGTTCCCTCCCAGAATAAAGTATAGTCAGCCTATTCATGGCAGCAGACTGTGTTTCATGCCAGTGGTCTCTGTTTACTCCAGCTGTTATTGACCAGTTTCCCCTGGCAGCTTATGCAGTGCCTTCCAGCTCTGCACTAACTACCATCTGGGGGCTGGTTACCGTTCTGGAACTCAAAGGGTCTCTTGATGCTTATCAATTTTCTTTTTTTTTTTTTTGTGGTTTGTTCAGCAACAGGGTTTTGCCTCAGGCCTGGGATGAATATACAAGAGCCTTGACAGAATCTTGTCTTGTTTTTGGGACCTCATAGGTCACTTTGGTCAGCAACTCAGTGAGGAAAGGAACCAGTTATTGGGACTATGGGGTCTCAGACTGATCAATTTTTCACAGGCTTAGACTCTCTCCCCTTCTATTCACAGCTCCTCTTGCCAGACAATGCCCACTACTTGCTTAATAGGTAATAGTGTGTTTGTGAGGATTTTATGATTTTGAACCCATTTTCGTTTAGCCTCATACTTAAACCATTCCTCTCCCCCAAGTCCTTTCCCCTCATTCATGACATCTCACTTCTTTCTACCAGTCTGCGCAGAGTTTACGGTTCACCTGGTTAAGGACCGCATATGAGGGAGAATATGTGGTGTTTGCCTCTCTGTTCTTTTGAGAGAACACTTTGTAGGGTCTTCTCCAAGTCAGACAATTTTTTTCCTAAATTTTGATATGTCATTTTTCCTTTCATTTGAAAAGAATTCCATGGTGTAAATATACCAAAGCTTTGTTATCCATTCCTCCATGGAAGGGCATATGGTTGATTCCAATTCTTGGCTATTATGAATTGAGCTGCTATAAACATATTTGCACAAATGTCTCTATCCTGATATTTAACATCTTGCAGGTGTATGCCTACTAGAGGGATGGCTGGGTCCATTGGTAGCTCTATTTCCTTTCTGTGGAGGAGTCTCCACAGTACTTTCCAAAATGGTTGAACAAGCTTGCAATCCCAACAGCAGTGAATGATATTTCCTTTTTCCCTGCATCCTTGCCATCAATTATTATTTTTTTATGATTGCCATTCTGACTGGAGTAAGGTGGAATTTCATTGTGGTTTTTATTTGCATTTACCGGATGCTTAAAGATGCTGATCACTTTCTCAGTTGGGTAAAGGCCATATGGGTTTCTCTGTGAATTCTCTGTAGAGATCAGTGGCCCATTTTGTGAGGGGGCAGTTTGAGTTTTTGTTATTAATCTTTTTGAGTTCTCTGCAGGTTCTGGAAATTAGGCCTCTGTCTGAGTTGTAGCTGGCAAAAATCATCTCCCAGTTTGAAGGGGGTCTATTGGCTATGAGTATGGTGTTTTTGTCTCTGCAGAAGCTTTTGAGCCTGATCAGGTCCCATTGGTTAAGTGACTGTTGCACTTCCTGGGCTACTGGAGATTTGCTCAGTAACTTATTCCCTACTCCTATCTGATGTAGGGTTCCTCCTATTTTTTCTTCCAGCGTGTTTAGGATTGTATGGTTAATATTGAGGTCTCTAATCCACTTGGAGTTGATTTCAGTGCATGGTGAATAGAGTGGATCTATTTTCTTTATTTTTACATGTGTTTATCCAACTTGTCCAGCGCCTTTTATTGAAGATGCTATCTTTTAGCCCAACATACATTGTTAGCACCCATGTCAAAGACTAAGTAGCTGAAGTTACTTGCATTAAAGTCTGGGTCTTCAATTCTATTCCACTGGTCAGACTGCCTATTTTTCTGCCAATACCATACTGTTTTAGTTACTATGGCTTTGTAGTATGTTTTAAAGTTAGGTATGGCGATACCTCCTATGTAAGTTTTTTTTTTTCATAGAGTAGTTTAGCTATTTGAGGTCTTTACCCTTCCAAATAAATTTTGAGATTATTTTTTCTATGTCTGTGAAGAAGGAGGTTGGTATTTTTATTGGCATTGTATTGATACTGTTGATTGCTTTTGACAGGATTGTCATTTTTACTATATTGATTCTCCCTATACATGAGCATGGAATGTCTTTCCATTTTGTTACATCCCCCTCTATTTCCTTTTTGAGTGTTTCAATATTTTCCTTATATAAGTCTTTCACTACCCTAATTAGTGGTATTCCAAGATATTTGTTTTCCTTTGAGGTTATAGAGAATGGGACAGTTTCTCTGATGTCTTTTTCCAAATGTTTGTCTTCTGTATATAGAAAGTCTACTGATATTTGTGTGTTAATTTTGTATCCTGCCACTCTTCTGAAGGCATTGTTCACCATCAGGTGATTACTGATTGTTGTAGTCAGCCACATGCCAGTGGGATGACTCTTCAAACCAAGCAAAATTTGGGGGGAGGAAAGTATTCATTGAAACTACAGATTGAGGGGAAGTTCCGTGACAGCATAAGAGATTGGCCCTCTTTCACATGTCAGAGCAGAGAGAAAAACCTATCACCTATACCACACACACACACACACACACACACACACAGAGAGAGAGAGAGAGAGAGAGAGAGAGAGAGAGAGAGAGAGAGAGAGAGAGAGAGAGAGAGAGAGAACAGGGAACAGGCAGGAGGGCCAAGGAGAGAATTTGTCAGATTTTAGAGTAACCACACCTGCTTTTTTATTATTCCCACATGCCTGGAAAATTGTTTTCCATCCTTTTATTCTCAGTTGGTTACTCTCTGTAGCGATAAGGTGTGTTTCTTGTATGCAACTGATGGAAGGGTCCATTTTTCTGATCCACCCTGCTATCATGTGTCTTTTTATAGGAGAGTTAACTCCATTTACATTCAAAGTTACTACTGTGAGATTTGCTTTAGGCCCTTCCATGTTGGAGAGATTCTGGAGTTTGGTTTCTGAACTGATTTTATCTCTTTGGTGTTACCTTGCTGGTTCCCTGTTCCTTTCCTGGGGTCTGTTGTTTGTTTCATCTGCATGGGATATCTCATGTGGAATCTTTTGAAGGTTTTGCTTTATGTTCAAGTAATTGTAGTGCTGGCTAATTTCATGCAATACTTTCATTTCTCCATCTGTTATGGTGGATAGCTTTGCTGGGTACAGGAGTCTCAGCTGGAATCTGTACATCTTTAGGCCTAGAATTGGTTTATTACAAGCTCTTCTGGCTTGTAAATTTTATTCTGGAGAAGTCTGAGGTGTTTCTAATGGGTTTGCCTTTGTAGGTGAAGGTTTTTTTCTCTAACTGCTCTGAGTACTCTCTCTTTTTCCTCAGTGTTTGGCATTGAAACTAAGATATGTCTTTGGGAGTTATTCCTTTGGTCCAATTTGTTTGGGGTCCTCCGTATCTCTTTTAGTACTATCTCTTGCCACTTATGAAAAGTTTTCTTGAATAATTCTATTGAAAATATTTTCTATGCACCTAGCCTGGTTTTCTTCTATTTCTGTGATACCCATGATCCTAAGATTAGGTCTTTTTATGATATCCCACATTTATCTTGAGTCTTGTTCACTTGCTCTTTTGAATTTTGTCAAGTTTCTAATTTCTGTCAAATTCTCCTCTGTCTTGTTTTCCATGTCTGAGGTTTTGTTTTCCCAGTGATTAATTCTGTTGGTGAGCTTTTCTAGGGACTTTCTTATTATTTCAATATGATTTTTGTTTTCTGCAAGTTCTTTTTGGGTTGCTTCTATCATCCTGTTGAGATGTGTTTTCATTTTAAGGTTTGATTTAATTACTTCTTCCTGACAGTCATTCTTATATTTGCGCATGTCTTAGGTTAATTTGGAAACTTGGTTTTTGATACCTTCAGTTTGCAGGCTTGCCTTTAGTTCCATTAATTCTCTTCTGAAGTCCATTTGGTTCTCCTCTTTTATATTAAGCCTGTTGGCAAAGCTTGTGAGCTGACTTTGTGCCTGTTAAAGTTGCTTGCCCATCATTTCTTGCATGACTAACATGAGGTTCTTCTTTGTATCTGTACCAGTATGATCAGAGCTTAGTGTTGTGTCATCCTTTGCCTGCCTCTGCTCTGTCTCTTTAGTGGTGTCATTGTTGCCATTTGTGGTGGTTTCCTCAGCTGATATAATTGTCTTGTGTTGAGTTCTGCCCATTTTGATTCCACTTGAGGTGATTTTTGGGATACCGTTGGGAAGTTATTACTTTGGTAGTGTGGATGGGGAGTACACTGGGCTCCAAGGCTAAGGTTGGACATTCATTTGTTTTATCTACGAGTGTTTGTGCTCTCAGATCACTGACTGGGCTTTGATGGTGAGAATGGAGGTTACCTGTTGGCTGGTGTGTGGGGCTTGTGGGAACTAAGTAGGTGCCATTCTGGGGGTTCAAGGATCAGTCTTGAACTGAGACTGGAAAAAAAAAGGGGGCAGCCACCTGTCACAGTGTGCCTAGTAACCAGTAAGCAGCATGGCATAGGAAAACTGCAGCAATCAGCCTAGAAGGAAACGGAAGGAGTTGACAGGGGCATGGCAAAACCTGGGGTGCCTGCAGGGGTGTGAGACAAACCTCAAGGGGCCTGCAGGGGCGTGTGAAAGCCTGGGGGGTGGTTGGCAGACACAGGGACTGGAGCCTAAGAGGTCAGCTTGCGGGAGGTGGTGGAGCCTCAGTGGTTGGTGGCAAGGGGTGTGGAGAGGTCAGGGGTAGCATGGGATATGGGGACATGGAGTTCTATGGAGTACCCTGCATGCAGAGGGTGGGTTTCCAGAGTTTTTTGCAGGCTGGGCAGGGCCTTGGATTTCTACCTGGGTGGTGCAGGACCCTGAATTTGGAGTGGACGGGGTGGGGCCTCAGGGAGCAGCCTCGGAGTTCTGACCGGGTGGGTGTTGGGTCCTGTGTTCTACATGGGTGGGGCACGTCCACGGAGTTCCATGCTGGTGGGTGTTTGGCCGGAGTTCCATGTGGACAGGGTGTGGGCCTTAGTGTTCCCTGCAGGCAGGTTGGGACCCAGAGTTCCCTGCATTCACATGTGAGGGAGGCAGGGCCTTGGTGTTTCGAGCCCTTTTTTTTTTTTTGGTGAAAATGAATTTATTTTATTTTTTTTTAATTTTTTTTTATTGTCCATAATGAGTTACAACATTTATTTAGTGGGCAAACAATGAGTTGTTATCCCCAATTCCCCACTGCCCTCCCATCCCCCCTCAACTGGATAACCTCCTCCATGGGTCATCTGGATCAGTCCTTGTGACAGGGGACCATGGATAGACTAGTAATCAGCCAGTTTCTCCTGTCCGTACCTCTGGATAGTCTCCCCCACCACGGCTCTCACAATCTTTCCGCCCCCTCTTCCGCATAGTTCCCTGAGTCGTGGTGGATGAGTAATAAGTTTGCTT